>JAQIXQ010001075.1:0-17682 GCA_034700485.1 Pseudosinella alba
ACGAAGTCGTCTAAAAATTTATGTTACCCCCTGGGGATGGGTCAAAGGTCAACGGAGTTGACACCGGCTACTAGTATAATTATAATTGCCATTTTTGATAAACTTATTCTGTCGGTTGGTTATATTATAAGTACCTAAAGTAGACTACTTAGTTTGTCAACCCCGTTTATTTTTTTAAAGTCTATCACCTATCAATAGTTTTCATGATCATGTACACCTATCAATTTTTGTGTAAAATTGGGTTTTTACATATTGTGAATTGGGGACCTAAAATCGTGAATCTTAAATGTAATCTAACTAAATCGAAATAGATTTTAGAGGGTTCGATTGGGCCTTTTTATGTTTTAAATAGCAATGTAGATTTTTGGTTGTAGGGAAAATTCTACTTTAATTCTACTTACAGTTTAACTTGCTTAGTTTATTTTGCCTTTAACGGCAAAATGAAGCTTAACTGTTACTGGGTATGTTAAGTGGGTTAATTGGGGAAATCGGCAAAATGTAAAAATAGTTACTCATAATAAGTCATAATAGGTATGACGGCCAAATTAAATCCTTAGTTATCATGAGGTCGAATGGGAATGTAATAGGTAGACTTACAATTTAAATTTATATACTTTTTTCTACCACGTGGATCCGTCGACATACCTTTGAAGTATTAGTGTTGGTAAAGTATAGCCAGCAAAACATTTATCATGAATTTTTAAAACTTGCGAGTTCTTACCTAACCTATGTAGTAATAATATTAGTAGAGTGTGTAGGTACATTAGTGAACTATTTTTACCTGCATAGCATACAACATGCCGCATCAACCGTTAGTTATATATAGTCTTCAAAAATTCCAAAAAGGTCATGCGTTCGGTTCGGTTCCGTGTTTGCATGTTTACTCCGATCCAGAAGAGGATGCGGCGATGTTTACCAATATTAAATGTCGTAAGTCGTAATATATGCTAAAGACTTGGTCTTCTCCTTTATAGTCATTTCATTATACTTACTAAAGTATATAGGTATATTCCTCTTTCTCTATTTTTACCTTTCACCTTATTGCTATTGCATCAGAGTGTTTACACCACCGGAACCCTTTTAGTTTCCTTCCATTATTTATATTATTACATTATCCCGTAAATTGAATTACGGTAATAGGAAAGAGGGGAGATGAAAGCTCCGGTTCTCCGTTTCGCATATTCCCGAGTAGCATTTTTTATACCCGAGTAAGTATCGATCGGTGAAAGGCTCAAAGGACTGTGATAGATTTGGCGAGGTTGATGATGATGATGATGCTGCAGCAGTAGTTGAATAGTACATGAGAGAATCTTGTTCCCCCTCCTTCCATTACTTCCAGAGCGAGTGTCAGTGCGTCATTAGCTTTTGTGAAGAATGGGTAAGTGTAAGTGCTGCTGGATCGCAGGAAGAGGAGCACCCAATCTTCCGTGCCTCCTTTCCTTTCCTCCGTATTTCCAGAGTAGTTTGTAGGGAAAACTTTCTCTTTTGTGGATGCTGCTCCGATTGATCTGCGTATATCCCAGTCCAAAGTTGTCCCAACAGAGTATTCCAGCCAGATATCATATAAAATAGGGAAGTCTACTCTACCTCGGGTTACTTCACATTGTGATGGGGTGAGCTTTCTTTTTAAGTACAAGCCAAGCCAAGCACTCATATTGATTTTCTTCTGTGAGCAGAAATGCTCCCGTGAATTCTCTTTACTTTTTATATATATTTTTCGTTTCACATTAATAATTCAATATACGCTTTTACTTTAATCATTTAAACGGATTATTCCACCACTAAACGGATTTCAAGGAATTTCGGTGTAGGGTTAGGGGGTTTAGGCAGGAGTGTCAGGACACCTTTTTATTAGGGCAAAATTTTGAAATATTTGTACATAATAGATTTATGTACGTCTTGAACAATCTATTTTAAAAGTCAAACGGGGATGATGAATATGATCCCAAATGCTATTGGGCTACCACCACTACCACCGCAGTGCGGTGAAAGTAAATTTATTACGCGTTGAGAATACCAAAAGAGCAAAAATGTAAATAAGTAGAAATTAGTAGTTAGAAGACGGCAAGTCTTCAAAAACTTCAATCGAATTGCTAAAAATGTAACTAAGTCTTCCATATAACTTAATCAACCAAGTCTTCCAGACAACCATGTCTTCCGACAATTTAGTAGATAAGATAGATGCTAAGGACTCCGACTATGATGTAAATAGTTCTACGGTAGATAGTGATAAGGCGACGGAATGTAAGATAGAGGTGGTTGGGGAGGGACGGCTAGAAAGTCCCGACCACCCGGAACCAGTCAAGGCTCAGCCGGAAGAGTCTGTTAATTACAATCATGGCACGACCAAGTCAAAGAAGGTGACAAAGAGCAAAGTCACAGTCGATCGTAGGATCATTTCCGGTAAAGGGAAACCACCTAGAGCCACCAAAAGTCAGGCTGATTTGGTAAAAGAAAAGGCCAGGGAGGTTAGTAGAGGTTGCAACAGCGACAAAGCCAGGAAAGTATTTTTCATTCCGGTTAGTAGTGGTAGTACCAGCAAGGGAGGTGATTCTAGTAGAAATAGGGAAAGGGAACGTTATCGTCATGAGAAGTCTCCTAGATCTCATCGACAACACTCTTACAGTTATCATAATGGGGGTGGGAGTCGAGTAATTTTAATTACTACTCCGTTAACCTGCTGCTGTTGTTGTCAGCGAAAGAAAAGGTGATGGGCGAATATTATGATAGGGTGGCGGAGGCGGAAGGCATGATGAGAGTTAAATAAACTGGAATTGTGATTAAATTGTGTTATAATATTTTGATTATTTGCTACAGGGTAAAGGATAGTCACGAACTTTCCATGGCACAAGAAACCAAGAATGATCGAGCAAAGGATGCATTCGGAATTCGCAACGACTTTGTTCCTGGCTCCTCGTTTGAAGCCAGACAACCAGTGGAGAAACCTGCGGCAGCGACTTCTTCTAAGGTAATATTATTGGGTTTTTCGCTTTGATTTATAATAACTGGAAATACATTAATATGGACTATAATTTGTTTATCTTTTCTAATCTATTTGATAGGATGTGGTCGAACCTCCACCAGATCCAAAACACTCAGCGAAACATGAAGACAGATCACGAAAGCGGAAGAAGTCAAAGAAAAGTAGCAAAAGGTCATCCAGCTCTAGTTCATCATCGTCATCATCTTCCGACGAGGACTCCAAAAGGAAGAAGCGGAAGAAGGATAAGAAGAAGAAATCCAAGAAGTCCCACCATCATAGGTAAATGCATGGCTTGTAATTGTGCACTGACTGATCATGCTAATAAATGAGTTGGAGTTACGTACTAGCTGATAACTAATTATTACATTGCGTCAAATATTTTATACTGAGTTACATAGTTTTATTGTACAATTATTCATGACGCATCTTCCTTGTAGCTAGATATCAGGTAAATCTTTGCTATTCTTCTATGTTTACCTCTCAGTCGTACGTGTTTCACCCAACTTTGAAACAAGTCTTAAAAATTACTCTGATAGATTATGTTGATCGTGTGTCACCTACTTACTGATTCTAATTGATCAAATATATATATATTATTCTTATAGTTGTACTGACTCTGGAAAAAATATTACCTATGTTGCTTTCGTATTAAGTTACATAACTTATTATTGCTTAACATGCATATAATTAATGAAAGTAAAAAAAAAACACAGTAATACAATATTTTCCTTGTTCTTTGCCACCTTTTGCTCGGCATCATGCTGGCTACTTTAAATGATCTCTCTCATGGGTTATTGTACACATTTGGTAGCCGAAACCAATTTATAATTTGACAGTTTCCTGTAAGTTCTCTTCCAATTTTATTTTTATTATACCGATTGTGCTTTAACAAGAATAACGAAGGGAAATGTTTTTTCTAATTAATTTGACCTCTGGAGAAGTCATCATGGGGAAAATTGGAAGGTAAACCAAAGTGAATGTCTAGTCACTCACACAAAACTCTTCCTAATTAAGCTTTAAAAATCTTCTTGGTGTAGGGTGTAAATATGTTTATTTTTGTCGTCTGACTAGGCTCAAATAATGTAGCCTACTGATATAAACCTTATCTGACCTGACCTTCATCACCGTTTTTGTTTTCCCATGCCTGTCTGTAGAAGAATTTATGTGTCACTGATTTCAAAACTACCTACACCATACTTTCTGTAAATTATACACCTACATTTTACAAAAAAAATATTATTGCCAGACGTTTCCGGTTCCTTTCTGAGTTAGTGCGATGTACTATACTTACTATACATACCAGCAAAACGTTTTTATTGCTTTCTTTACACATAAAATTATACATAATTATTCTTCAAAGTTTGTGCAAAAGGTTTTCGACAAACTCCAACATAAACCTTCAGTGGTGTTTATAACACTGCCGCTTTCTACAACTTTCTCTCTTATCAGTTCTACTTGTATGTACTTCTAGGAATTTTATTTACTGAAAAAGAAAATCATTTGTGTCTGGTTAAAATTCAATTAGTTATATTTATTAAAACATTCCGATTTGTAATGAACTGTTTTGGACTGTTTTTTGACAGGAGAGACGATGATGATTCCCCGAATGCTCGCAGCAGGTACGAAAATTATCACAAATTATTTACATATTGTTTTACTGCTGCTTTATTTCATTTTGGTTCCAAATTCAGTTATCTTCATTTTACGTTGATTAGATTTCGAGGAAATGGTTTTATTTTCGTTGCGGATTTTACAAAGAATAATATTTGGATGAGGTCTAAATATTTGACATTGAGATTTGCTCTTTGTGTACTGTCATTTAGCTCGTCATCCTCATGCAGCGAAGAATCTCATAAGTCACATAGCCACCATGAAGAGTCTGATGGCAATGGTGAAATAGTAGCAAAATACTCGGTAGCAATTCTTGACATTCCAAATCACGGGGATGTGTGTGCAAATGCAATAGATTTGCCCACCCGATCACACAGCCACTCTCCGGTAGATATTATTGAAAGCACACTTATTCCAGTCCTTCAGGCTAACGCTGAATACAATAGTATTCAAGAAACAACTCGAAACTCATCCCAGAGCCTTCACTCGGTTCACTCTAGTCGTTCCGCTAGTCCAGCTAGCAGGGTTAGTTCCCGTCATCAGTCTCGAAGTCGTTCCCCTTCAGTCAAAAGTGCACATTCCTCCCACTCAGGTTCATCCAGATCAAGCATATGCCGTTCCAAATCCCCCTCTTCTAGTCGATCACGCTCAAAGAGTCGGTCTCGGTCCCATTCCAAGTCAAGATCGGGGAGTAATTCCTCATCGGACTCGGCCTCTTCTGAGTCCTCAACAAGATCTGCCAGATCCATTCCACGAAGAAGGGGCTCCCCTTCGTTCATGGATAGGCGTCGGATAACGAGGTAAATGTTCAGAAATTCTAATTGAAACTTTTTTCTTCCTTGTTTCAGATCCAGTCATCGTAAGCATTCACGATGAAGCTTTAGATATATCCTGTGCACGCGGATCTTCGCCTATTTAGCTGTTCGGAATATTATTTTATTTTAATTTTTGACAGTTCAAAGATATTAAGTTCATCATTATCATTATACTTTATTATTTTTAGATGGTAATTTCAATTTCACTTGTTTTTACTATTTTACATGCTAATATTGTTTTATCTTAATTTTTTACCAGTATGTATTACTTTTATCGTACTTTGTATTCGATATTATTCTGTTATCATATTGCTATTTTTTAGATAGAAATTGTCCATTATGCCCGAGAAGGTATAGAAAGTTTAGTAATAAAATTATTATTTTTGTTAATTTATTTTTTGATGTTATGATTTATTTTGGCTTGTCACAACGCTTTGCGTCTAGTTTTATCCTCTGGTGTAATAATTAGTTTTCCATATGAGAGAATATTATCTAATTTGAATTTAATAGCAATGACATGATACTAATCCTGATTCTTAATTCTTACTTAATTCGTGTCAGCGCTCGCAAGCGACCCATTCCGTACAAGAGGAATGGGACGGAGTGGGATGTGCCATCAACGGATTCTTCGGACGACTCATCCTAATTATTGGGAACACTTTTGAGTGCCGGTAGTTGTTCAGCCACGAGGAAGAACCGCTGTTGAAAACTGTAGTAACAAATACTAATTAATTTTTTTTGCGCTAAAAAATGATCTTAGGAAATACTGAATCTCATTCCATTTGATCAATCCAATCCATTTTACCGTAACATGTTGACTGTTCAGTATATTACAGATAGTGCATCAACTGGTCAGTAACTTTGATGTATTAGCGAAGGAAGACTCAAAAATGTTCTTTGCTTAACCACTTGTTTTTTAAAACTATATTTGTGATATTTTCATAATTCATATGAATCTCATTTGAGCATCAACATAGTAAATTCCACTTGTTTACTTGATCTCGTACTGTACTAGTCAGGGAGTTTTAATGACAGTTTAGTTTACTTTAGAGTTAGAAAAGAAGATAATAGTGAAGTTATAAAAATGCGAATTTATAAAAGTATGGCATTAGTATGTGTATGCTATAGTAGGTTATAGATTCTTGATTGTAGGCGACTTATTCTCTAACAGAGAGAGACGAAAGAAATAGACAGACACAAGATGATAAGATGTTCTGTTTTCCGGCAAGGGTACTTACTTAATGGGAATGGGGTGATCGCATGGTAGTTTTTAATTTTATGATAGTATAAACGTTCATTCCACATTTCAATTTCATTCCACATATATAATTTTCTTTTATTAATTTCCAATCATTGTTCATTTAAATTTTGAACAAGGTACGTAGCATTCTTCTCAGAGAGAAAGTATTCGATCTAAAATGACATGTAACCTCAGGAGAGAGCAACAATAGTTTTGTGGCATTTAGGTAGACGAAGACATGGATATTTTTAGAGTTAGCTTACGTTTAGATTAGATACGCCAAGAAAAACTATTAAATAGACAAGCTTTTCTAGTTACCGTTAATCCATGGCTGGTACAAATTTTGTTAGCTACACCTATGCTACATGGACCCTTTCGGCTCGCAAATCACGTTTCAGTCGACAAGTGCCAATAGCGGAGAAAAATTAAATAAGCTTGAAATAGCAAGCTTCTAGTAGCATGCATATCTGAGTGAAAGTTTGTTTGCGAAACCTTATGAAAACTGTAAGCAATAATAATTATTTAAAAGAAGGGAAATTATAATGCTGTTACTTAAAAAAAAACTTTTCCAAAAAAATATATCTATAGTAGGTATCTAGGGTTCTTTTTATTTCGCGTTTCATTCTTGAATTTTGTATTTTGTCATGCTACTTATTGCAAACCATTTGTCGTCATCTTCTTGTCATCGATGCAGCTTTGACTTTAAATGAGATTCTATACCATCAATCCTCCATGCATTCTTTTCTAGAAAATGATAAATCCATTGAAAAATAAAATATTGAATAAATTGAATTCAAACCAAAAAACACATAGTTTGTGTCTGTTGCTGTTTTATTGTGTCATTCTAAGAATTCATATTTACATAAATGCTTCATTTACTCATACTCCAGCTTTCCCCGAATTTTCGTTCAACTCTGATCGACTTTCATTGCTCATGTTTCGACTAGAAAGGTAACTTACTCATTTTAAAGTTACCATCAGAAAAATAAAAATATATACCCAAAATGCAGTCTTTGAAA
Organism: Pseudosinella alba; assembly: GCA_034700485.1. Lineage (NCBI taxonomy): Eukaryota > Metazoa > Arthropoda > Collembola > Entomobryomorpha > Entomobryidae > Pseudosinella > Pseudosinella alba. The sequence goes on from JAQIXQ010001075.1 coordinate 7,669, forward strand.
AGCATACAACTTCACAAGTCAAGCAAACCTACAATTAATAAGCCAAAAAAAATTAACCCGGAACCAGCTCAAGAAGAAACCTTCGCAATTCGCAAAAGCCATGAACTTCTTCACCCCCTACAAAATCCGATGATTTTTTCTTCAGGTAAATAGAAGACGAAACAAAGATTCGTGCTCGTCCTCGTTCATCAATGTACCATGGCCATCAGCACACAACTCAACAGAGTAACTCAAAGCTCACTCCTCCACACAAAGGGTTGTTGGGTCTCAATCTCAAATGTATATAAAATTACAATTTATGAAATAATTCTGGTTTATGTGAGAGAATGCATACAACATAACATGCAGTTTGACTATTTTTATGCAGGCATCATATCTCTATTCTATACCAATATTATGATATGATGAAAACGAGTTATTACTCTGACTTGAGCTCAAAGCTGTGAGCGGTGATGATGACGAAATTCATGAATGATATTGGCTGTAATATTAATGAATGGTAAAAAGTTTTTGTGAGCCAGTCTCAACTGAAAGACTTGATCTGTAGAGCCGTCCGTAATAGTCACTTAAACTACCATTATGACAATCTAATGGCAAGTTTTGCTATTATTCATATTCGTGCTCGTGTTCGTGTTTTTTACAGTTCATCCACTGAGGTATGCATAAAAATGCATAGAATAGTGTTGAACATATAATTTAAAGATCTCTGTAGGATTAGGATATGGTATACACAGGATCAGAAAATAGACTGACGATGAAGAGTTGTCATGTTGGAGGAGAAGTGGAGAGAACCTTGTTGTGGTCCCAGTCCCATTTGACAAGTTCAGGAGAAAACTTTGTATTCCAATTATCTAATCCAGGTTGATTTGTGGATCTTGATTAGCTTAGCTGGAAAGGTTGAATAACCGTATAGAAGTCAAGGTCTCCCTCAATCAGTGCTGAAATCAGCGAGAGAGTCGAGCCAATCCAGCAAACAGTAACTTGACAATTTGACATATTGCCAAATTATATCTTGATGCTGGTGGCAAGTCAATAAAATTGCACTCGTCAGTACGTAGTCTGTCTGTAGAACACCGATCCAGACGGTAGGCAGAAGTATATTCTTCCTCCCCGAAATCGGAATCCTTTGTTGTGCTGCGTACCCCGTAAACCCGCAAACATGCAGAAGCTACCCATTGTATATCACAGCTTGGAGCAAGTGATTTCATCCCTGCGCGTGTCCGAAGTTAGTAATTTCCTGTTTTTAAAGTATTTTTTGTGGCTAATTTTAATTGACATTTTAAAGATCTAAGGCATTGGCAATAAATAATAATTTTATTTACAACAGATCGGAAGGACTCAAGAGGTATATCAGCTCCTGAAAGTATGCTGCACTGGAATTAACGGTATTCTGGATCCGGTCACATACATGCCCCGATCCAGACCCATGTCTGTTGTAAAGCCAAAGATGCCTATTATTGTGGTGGAGGGGTTGGATGGAAGTGGTAAGTTCGGAAATCATCATGAATCACGTCATGCCATAAATACCAATTTGTGTTATTTAACACGGGTTATGAATGTTTTAACGGTCCAGGTAAAACCCGGGTCTCGACAGCCTTGATAAACAAATTAAAGCTTGAGTTGCATCATACTCCCCCTTCACGAATCAAGTTTTTGAAGGGGTTCTTTGATGAGCAAGAGGAGCCCCTGCGGAGGGCTTACTACTCGCTGGGAAACTACTTGGCAGCTCAGGACATCATCTCCTCGCAATTTCATAATGGGATTGTGATTGATAGGCAAGTTTGGAAGTCAAAGATGGAATAATGCATTATTTCCGGCCTTGACAAACCAACAGATAAAGATTTGATTTTTGTCTTGCTATGTAGTCTTTTAGAAATATGATAGAATATAATAAGCCAAATTAATTTTAATTAGATTCTGGCCTAGCACCGCCGCTTATGCGATGGCACATGAGGTCACAGCAAATAAAACGCAGCTCGACCCCTCCATTTATAATTGGCCTTCGGATTTGCTTCGTCCGAACTTGGTTTTGTTCCTAATCGTGAGTGAGGAAGTGCGAAGATATCGACATGCCTATCGGAATACCACAAATACAAAGGAAGAGCAAATGTTGGCGAATAACACAATTTTCAGAGAAAAGTACGAAAGTTACTAAAATCATATCGTAACTTATCTATGCTATACTGACATTTTGATTTATTGCCTACAGTAAAATAACATTGTACTTGGATTGGATAATTGCTAATTGATGTACCTAATTGCTCTGAATTTTAGTTTGATCCAAAGCTACAAAAGCATCCGCGGAACTGAGATCCAAGTGCTAGATGCTAATGAGGAAATCGAGATAGTTCAAAATAATGTATGCAATTTAATGTCGGCCCGGTTTCCGATACTATCCAGGTAATGAAATATCTCTATTGCTCTTTCATGGCATGCTCCGTGTGTTAATTTTGATAATTAAAGAACGAAATAATCTAACACCTATTTTTCTTAGATCCCCAGAAACACTTCGGACTAGTGAAAGTAATATAAGAACGGTCGGCTGATGCCTGTCAAAAACGAGACAATAATACACTATGTACATATCATTCCAACGCATATAGCTTATTTTTCATAGCAATTTTTTTATTAATAAATAACGTACGAAACTTGCATTAAATGATTGTAAGCAATTTTTATTTGTAATGAAATGCATACATATGCATAATGGGATTACGGTTACATTAAATAAAACGTTTGTTTGTCGAAGACGATGTGTATACAATTCAATATCTATTTAACAATAGGCTCAATTAAGCAGAAGCAGCTTCTGTGCTCCCGTTATTACATCTCTGCGTAGTGTAATATCGCGTACTATACTAATAACAGCTATGCTAAACATTAAACATCTCAACTCAACTATAAAATTATTATTATTTATAAAAATGAAATGACAAGATACTAATGAATTGTTCTTAAGCTTTTGTTCCGCCCTTGCGGAAATCTTTGGTATATCGAAATCTATTACTATCATACTTTGTAACAACACAACAGCAGAAACACCTGCAAAGTTATTATATCTGCTATGTACAACCAATCAATTGAATCAATTCATTTTCATTAAAAATACACAGACTGGGTTAAACAGACAATTTGAATGTTAGTGTACATATAAGTTCAATTTCCAAAGAATATGTCGTAGCGGTTCCAAGAAACGTTTCGAATCCACGGAACCAGACTATACCACGACTGCTTTCATATCAATTAGGCTGTTACAAATGCGGTAATTTAGATCACATTTAACATTACATTAACCTCCCATTGCGTTAGTTCAAATATCGAGTCAAATGCTGGCATGCAGATGATCCTATGTCTAATACTACGAGCTAGAGTAACAATTAGCTTACAATATACAATGTAGAAATGCACAAGTTAAAAAACTATGCGGTGCACAATGCGTTGAAGACGTAGCCGAGAAAGTATTGTGTTTGTAATTAAAAAATTCATAAAAGTGTAAACAAGATCATGTGTGAAATATTTGGGTCAGTACAAATTAATCTTCTGAGTTATGGGTGTCCTACACATGTGACATGTTGACAATGCGTCAGCACAACGCTCACATGCTCCATGGCCACATAGGAAGGCGATGTTGCGGCGTCTTTCCATGCAAATCGAGCAGCAATACGTCTCTTCTATTTCGGCAAATTTATTTTCTAAATATCGCAAACGTTCAGCGCTTGGAGCTACTACCGGACCAGTAGCTCTACCACTATTTGAATTTAATATGACCCCTTGGCAGGTCGTCTTCCTGAGTATGGGCTGATGGCAATTAAGACACTTTTTCATTCTAAAGCAACACTCTTCACACACAAGTTGATGACCACATGGTTCAAATAACACCAAGTCTATGATTTCTGAGCAGAGTAAACATTCGGCGGTTTTAGGCTGAGGTTTGGAGGCTGTCAATCCAACCATACCAGGGGAGGCGATGCTATGGCTTGAGGATCCTTCTTCCGCTCTCATCGATCTCCTTCTATAATATAGAAAATCACAAGTTATTTTTTTTGTACCATAAAGAATAAATGGAATCTAAAGTTATGAATTCTTCTTGCCATTGATATTTTTTTAAAGAAATCGAACCTGTTTTGGGAGTAATGTATTAGCATATCCTTCAAACGATCAGAGGTCACTAGGTCGATAGGTGTTAAGCCACGGCGGTTTCTTTTACTCAAGTCCGCACCAGCCTGCGCTAAGAAACATGCGAGGGCTGCAGCTCCCATTTCGTTTTCATTCCCCGTCCAGCCTCTAGTAGTAAGGCAGTTTACAATCTGCAACATAAAAATAAGCGATTTACAATGATGCTATAAAAACAACTAATACATATTCGATAGTAATGCGTTGGTTTAAAAACTAATTTTATATATTCATTGTTTCCTCAGTATATTGATACATAAAGCTATTTGGAAGCCTCATGCCGTCCCAAAGGAAATTTATCTTCGCATATATCGGCTCGATATGTGATTAGCACATACAGAAATTTTGATATGCGTAAAAAAAAAGTAAATTATTACAGAAGTTCAAGTTGTAGAAAAGAACTTACCTCTGCTATCACAGGAGCGTTTTCGTGCTTGCGGAGCTCCATCGATATCATTGGATTTGGTATGTGTGGCTGGTTACTTTGGTCTTGTGAACTATGGCCATTAAAATGTTTTGTCAGAACGGTATGTAGGGGTGTGTCACCATCTTCATCTTCTGGGGTTGTAGCTGCCCCTTTGGCGACCAACAGTTCCACAATCCCGCAATAACCTTGTGACAGAGCAAGTAACAGCGGTGTCTGCTTTCTGTTATTCCGTATATCTATTTCCGCCTGCCCCTGCTCAAGCAGCGCTTTGGTGACTGTGAAATGGCCGTTCAACGCTGTTAAATAAAGGGCACAAAAAAGATTATATATTGAATTGTGATTATTGTACAAAAAATCGAGCGGGTAAAGCATTTTCTTCTGTGAGCTGAAACTAACCTGAAAGATGCAGAGCCGCAAACCCATCGTCCTTCTTCACATCAACGAGCTGTCGAGCCTTGCCAATAATTCTTTCAATTGCACTAAAAAAATAAGCGAACATCCGATCAATTAGGTAAACTATAATTTTATCAAATCGAGATTTCATTGCTTATTATTGTTATTAACTTACTAATGGTTCCCTTTTAGCGCTGCGTGATGTAAAACATTAAACCCTCTATTGTTCTTCAAAGTAAAATCCACGCCTGGGGTACTTATCAGGCAATCGATTATATCACGATGGTCTTTACCAATAGCTATAATACATTATATATAATAAAATAAACATTATATTGTATATATAACATTACAGACAGATGTAAAATATTTAAAAAATGAAATATCCAGAATGTCTTACCGTCATGTAGGCCAGTATCGCCATATGAATCCTACCAAACACAGAAAATAAAATAAATGTTAATCAACATACATATCGGCACATCCTCCTGTCGTGTGCTTATAAATATACTAGTTTTTGAGAGTACAGTGTGCATATATAAATTGTTTAATAATTACAAATCGTATGTTCTTCTAATAAACCTACCTGAATATTTATATTGCATTTAAATTTTAGAAGAGTTTTTACACATTCTAAATAATTCTTATTCACTGCGACATGTAGTGGGGTACATTGGCCTTTGTTGACAGCATTCACCAAAGCTCCTGCTTTTAGTAAAAGGTCCATGACTAATGGCTGGTGGCCAAACGCTGAGTAGTGGAGTGCCGAATCACCTGGAGAAAGGATAATTAAATTATTATCAACTAGGCTAGATAATTTAATAATATTTTTTAACATTTAATATTTATGATAATGTAAATATAATACCATCATCGTCTGCAACTTCTAAATTGACTCCCGCAGCTATTAATACAAGCACGATGTCAATATGACCTTGGTGCGAAGCAACTTGAAGGGCCGTTTTCCCACTGCTTTTCCCGTTTAACTGAAAACATTAAAAAATAAATTAATTACTAAAACAATTATATGCAAAAGTATTTATAAGTATTCGAGTTGTTTTAAACATCACGAGAACTCATATATACAGGATCTTCATTTGTGTATCAGGATGATAACGCAGTATAATTTTAGATAATCATGGTTGGGTACAGAAGCTACTAGTACCAAGGCACGTATTTGTCACATACCCTGTCTTTCATTTTCGGCAGCATCTTCTTGACAGCGTCAACCCGTCCTTGAGCTGCCTCTTTGATAAATCTTTCTACAGTATAACTTGTCTCCGCTGACACATCATCCAACAGGTGAGACAACATTGACGACATAGGATCTTGACCTGCGAGAAGAAAGGAAACATTAACAGAGGTACATTCATGGAGCAGGATACCAGAATTAAAAATTGTAAATACATTAAGGTTACAAATGAAGCAACTTACTGACTGAGTCCTCCCGACGATTAGCGTTTGCATACATTGAATTGTTTGAGTCAAATCTATCACAAGGAACGATCCTCACGGCAAGAGGATTCATTGTCCACACAGAAGGTCCAAAGTTAATTCGAAGATCATTATCCGCGTAAACTTTAACGATGGAGCCCGTCTTGGATAATATCTCCTTCATCGCATCTACCCACTCACCATGCCCCTTCTGCAAGCCCCTCACTTTATCAAAATCATTAATAACTTGCACAACGTCACCAACGGCGTATGTTGTGACTTTTGTAACTAACGCTGGATTAAACGTCCATCGAATTCCGGACTCGTATTGAACTCTTATATCTCCCTTATCAGTGACTCGATGAACAGTTCCGATTTTGCCGACAAACTAATGTATTCAAAACAAAACAAGAATTCTTATTATGAATCTCAAGGTTAGCCTAATAATATTAAATCTCGTATATAATACATTCTCATACAACATACCTCAATCATTTTAGGATTAAAGCCACCATGCCCCTCTTGGCTTCTTTTCAACCCTTCCAGATCTTGAACTACCTGTACTTTATCGCCCACGCTGAAGTTATAGGAATTTTGAGATTTACTAGAAATACTTTTAGCAGAAGTCGAAGCGCCAGATCTATTTATTGACGTGCTTGGCATTCCTAAACATAACAAAGAAATATCATGAAGAAAGGTTTTTTTTTACAAAATACCCAATTTTTGCATATTTGCTTGAAATCAATAAACTGGCATACCTAAAACTGGAAGATGGTCAACGTAGTACGATCCAGCAGACGAAGCCTGCACACATTTTAAATCTACTTTGCCTTTATGGCCAAGTCTATAAACATTTGTTGAACCGGAGCTCCAAATTACATTTGAAACGGACCTTCCACTTTCATGATCCCACCCGCGAATGTCTACAACGCGCCCAACCTTCCCTAAAGTATTTATGAAACAAGGGAATTTTAGCTTGCTACTCTATATACGATTCACATTCACATTAAAATAACAATTTATATTAGAATTACCAGTACCATCTCCATCTTGATTTCCCCAGTCCCAATCACAACCTCTTACAACCCTGGCACCGGCAAATATACCCCTGGACACTATTTTCGGACTTTCCAGTCTTGGTGACAGATCCATACTAAAACCATTATACAAAAATTAAATTACATATCACTTCTTAAATTCTGTCATTCAGGACACAGTTGGACAGTTTTAAACATGTAAAAATGGACAATAACATACCCATGGGAGGAGGGCGTATCATATCTTCTAAAGGGATGAGATAAGTCATGTGTATCGTTCATATAACAAACAGTACACAGGTCAAAGTCGAAACAACGAACACATTTCCACAACATTCCAAATATGCCATGGTCTTTACATCCGTCACATATCAAGTTTGGATGTCGAACTCCTAAGGGTTATCAAACAGAAAAATATGAAATATGAGTAATCAGTTCCAAATCAATCATTTTCGAACAGTCCAGTCGAAAACAGTAAATTAACTAATTCAATTTAGTATATGTACTTACCCGCGGGACCATTATCGAATAACCGTAGATCGAACGCATCCTGGTAACCCACACGGTAATTAGTCCTTGATCCCATGTCCCACTGAACCACAACCGTCTTATCCGGACTGGAGGTGGAGCCTGGCCGCCCGACCTCCACCACCGTTCCACAATGCCCTTCCCCATTATCCTACAAAACCAAAAATCAGCATCTCAATATTAATTCATGACCTTTGACCTGACAGGAAGTGCTTACTACAATTAATAATAGTAATACATTATTCAGAATAATAGTTTTGGGAACAAGAACTCTTCATGGTTTTGTCAAAGCGAGCTGAGTTGGTCATCATTTAAGTAATGTTATTTAAAATATATTAAATTAAGTTAATATAAACATTAATCTACCTGGTTCCCCCACTTCCAGTCCGGTCCCCGGACCACGCGGACCCCAATTTCCAGCATCTCTCCTCGTCCTCCTCAACCGCAATAATATCTGATTCCTCTCCTCAGCTGCAGGAACTACATAGTCATCCTCAACTCACTCTATTGGAAGTGTTCTGAAAGCAACAATTAAATAAAACAATCATAGTTAGTTAAATATTCCGTAAAAACTTTCAAATTACATGCATTTCTTCAACTTAAACTTCCATTTTCAAATACACACTCTCCACCTCGCTAGACAACAATCCTTTCCAAGTGTTTTTAAACGTACAAAATTAGGTCATAATTTAAATGCACCCTTATAGCCAACACCAGCCTACCAATCCTTAACTAATAACAGTATTAATTAACTAACCACGATTGAAGATAAGATGCTTGGCCTAACCTGACCCCACCACCTCCAAACTCAAACCAAACTGAAATGGATGCATTTTCTCCATTTTTCCACCTCCTGGATACTGCCAAATTACTCTTAATTAAAAACCTATCTGCCATAATAAAATTAATTACAGAGGCTGATGCTCAATATGGGTAATTAAATTACGAATTAATTTTTATAAAAATAATCGGTATGTTATGTTCCAAAAGAGGAATTTCTCTCAAACTGTACCAAAGAGTATGACTGCAAACCAAGTGCAAACTAAACTCGTTCTCTGAACTGACACGGCCACGAGGCGCAGGTGCAGAAATGAAAATTCTGCTTCCCTGGAAGAAGTAGTACTTACGAGAGTCTTGATGATGTGGCGGAGCCACTGTCGATTATTTCAACAGGGCTATATGAGAATTGTGTAATTGTCAAATGAGAACTTTCACTTTTCCGTGAATATTTCGTACCGCTTTCACCTCACCCCAACATTGATTAAATGTATTATTAAGATAATCTCTCCATAAATATTTTAAATTACTTTCTCCGACATTCATTGAAAATTTTAAACTTGAATAATTACCGGTACAATTAGAACCAGTAGTTTATGCACGTTTTCAAGTAATTAATTACCTTAAAATTCCATACTGTTTTATAGCAAAATATGGTCATGTCATATACTATGCATATACTATGCATATTCATTTTAATTTGAATGGAAACCTGTAAATTTAAGTTTAAACCAAATGCGCAGATAGAGACGACCACCCGTCCCAAGCCAAACCAAAATCCAAATTGACTGGGCCCCAGTCACTGGGGATTAAAAGGCACTTTATTTTCTGGACTTGACAGACTATGAAATGATAATATTATATTTATGAGTTTAAACTCATGACTAGGAATGTATTTTACTATTTTGTTTGAGCTACACTGATCGAGAATGTCACTGTATAATTCGTCAAATCTTTAAAAGAGTATGTATTAGGTAAAATAATAAAGTAGGTTTACTTACTTAACATACAACTATCTCTATCTGTCTGCTGGTAATAATTAATGGGTTATCTACGGTCGAAAAATTGAAAGATATCATATATCATGATTCATGATATGATAATGATCAAATCATGATAGGATGTAATATTATATTATTATGTATCATATCATGAATGAAATGTTATTAGTAGTGACTGGGGATATTTTCGAGTGAGTTCCACCCCTCCCAGCGTCTAATTGGAAGCCATTAAACTAACTATAAC
>JAQIXQ010001076.1:0-17638 GCA_034700485.1 Pseudosinella alba
CCCCCTCGATTCAGTTTCCCCCCCTCGAAAAATTAGGTTCCGACGCCACTGCCTATACATCTCTTTGAATTCTAAGTTTTCCAAGTCCTTCCGTTAAAACATTATACTTTAATAAGTACAATTGTACGTAGTCATAGTAATGGCAGTAAGATATGGCAGTAATTTTGAAATATATTACATATTAGAAAATAATTTTAAAACCATATGGAAAGGACATTTCAAGGTCAAATATTATAGCTTTCCTACCTATTCTATTTGCTTTGGCTGTAGATAAGCTTGAGCGAATACTACACCACCACAGCTCACGAAAGTGCGAACCATCACCCACCACGTCCAGAGTCGAACTGAACAGGAATGTAAATGTAATGCTTTTAATTTTTATTTAATTATCGTATGTCCAGCTCCGTCTTTACCCACCGTTATAAACTGTTTATTTAGCTTAAAATGGGACCTTCTGCAGTAGAATTCTAAAAATTCGCACCCCATTCTAGTTTTCTTGCGATATTAGCAAGTAGAGTGAAAATTTGACTTGCTTTTATAGTTCAAAACTCCGATTTTAGCACAAAATACTGTCTAAATGTACGAAACAAGAAGGGTGTCCTTCCATAACGTTTTGAAAATATGCTAAATACGAAAGGTGTCCTTCTTTATGCCGTTTTGAAAATATGGGATGCCTACAGTAAGTAATAAATTGTATTAAAATTGACTGCAATATAGTTAGTTCTATTTGATATTTTAGCATGGTTTCATCATGCTTGATTTCTCAAGGATCATAGCAGATTAACAATATTATGTATGTTTCAATCCGTAATCTGCATAAAAATGAAATGGAGCCGTTATTAGCAATGCAACCAGATAGGATAATAAGAATAAAAAGCATAATGCCATTTCTAACCTGCGGTTGCCAATATTGGGAAACTCAGCGAATCATGAACTTTTGCAATACATTGTGAGAAAAAATTACGAGCATAAAAAGCATAAAAGCATAATTTTTGGGTTTCGAGCATAAAAGCATAATTCGAGCATAATTTATATGAGCATATTTTTATAATTTTTGCAATTAATTCCTATAAAAATCATTTTTCAATTTCAGATTATAATTTTTTTATAAGAAAAAAGTCCAAAAATCTTAAAGCGTTAATTTAAGATACTTTATTTTAAATTGAAAGTAGTGTCGTGAGAAAGTCAATCAGAATTCAAAATAGTAAGCAAGTTTATTCGTGAAAAACATTACAAAGTTGGTATTTTTACATGCTTTTTACTATGCCAGAAAGTAACTCGATTCAAAAAAATCCAATAGCCACTGTTTTCGTGGACTTTTGACATGCCTATCTAATACATGTATTACGTTGCCCCATCACTCGCTGACTGTAATGTATTGTGTTGCAAAATGTACACATGCATTACCAGCCATCGAGCAATGGGGCAACGTAATACATGTATTAGATAGGCAATAATAGGCTTGTCAAAAGTTCACGAAAACAGTCGCTATTGGATTATTTTGAATCGAGTTACCTTCTGATATAGTACGTCCAAGCATAATGAGCATAATTTTTTACAATTCTCGAGCATAAAAGTTTCCCATTTTGGAGCATAATTGTGGTTGCCATGGTTATTAGTATTAGGTATATGAATAGGAAATATTTCGACTTACTCCATGCACTACTTTATGTCGTTAAAGCTGTATTACTCCTTGTCCATAATCAAACTAGGTATTTATGTAAATGAAACAATAATATAACTAGTGGGTTGGTCACATCGGCATATCGGCTCCATTTCAAATTCAACCATCATCATTCATCACATACATAATGAAACTGAGCATAATAATGAAGATCAATAGTTGTAGACCCAACTCATTAACGTGCATAGTCAGATTGACAGCAAGCCAGCCAGCCACCCCGAGGCTTTTTCAAAATAAAGTCAAGTCAGCTCTAACACCGTCAACGTCAACATCAGTAGTAGTCTATTAACAAGTATTGTAAGTGTTATGGCTGATCTCATGATCATCATGTCAAGTAAGAAAACTATTTAAGGTGTTGTTCTTATATAATTTTTATGGGTGTTTCTAATGTATTTTTCTTTCTGGAAGCTTGATCAAGTTTAAGCTGTTTTTACACACACAAGTGGAGCCCATTATTAAACTTGCTACTTGTTTGCCATTTCTCGTTGTCGGTGTGTGTCTGCATGTCCGCCTGGATTTTAGTCTATGGCGTATCATTTCCCTTGCAAAAGTTTATATTATACTGAGTTGGAAAGTTTCAAAAATCGATCAGTTAAATCCGATTATCAACAAAAGCATGAACGGAAATATGGTACAATTTGATTAAATTAAATTAAAAGGTGCAAGTTTTCTCATTTCTCCTTTTTTATATAATACGTTATTTATGCATACGCTAATTCGAGTATAAAGGAAAATGATTGTTAACAAGAGTTTCTCACTTCGACATTGTGACATTTCCTATCATTTATCATCTAATGGGTTTTCCTGGAGCATGCTCAATTCAATACCTCAAGCCAATATGAGGTAGATACGGTGGGTGTAAATACGTTCTTAAAATCCTAGACTGCATTCTACACATTTATCTTCTATATATATTTGACACCACTCACGAATGGGGCGACTGATGATTTTAAGTGCAACTCTATGCCATAATCAATGATTAGTTAAAATGGTGATAAAGGTTCGTTCAGTGAAGTTTCGAGTTAAAATGGTTCTAATGGATGGGTCGTGTTATTTAGCTCTTATCATCTTGTCTTGTCCGTCTCCATTTTTTATGAACTGAAACTGAAGTACAAAATCCAACCATCAGGTTGGTTGCACTGAATATGTCTGGATTGCACAGGTGTGTACGGCAAACCCAATGTTGACAAACTAACGAAAAGCACTGAATTAAGCGTAATTTTTCTCACTTGCATTGCCTGGTTGGGTAATTCAATTCTGAAACAAAGTTGAGCATAAAATATGGATTGTGTGAACAGACAGGTAGGTAGGGGACGGAGAACAGAAGTAGAGAAAATGACAGGAACAAAAGTTTCTAAATGAGCGTGTAAACGTAGTATAGTAGTAAAGCAAATCACTATAGCCATCTCGACGATCATCCTTGTCTTGATCAATGAAAAGTAGAAAAAGATGTCTTTACACCGGGCTAGTCGTCGTCGTCACTTCTCGTGGCTCCTTCACTCCTTCTAATTTTCATCGTGGAGACAGACATCGCATCGTCTCACTTGCTTGTGTAATATTCCCAGCCATTGTATGATTACTCCCTACATCGGATGAGACGATGATGCACATTACTGACATTACTTATACTTGTTACATCATATTGTTAGTATTTTCATGTTCATGATCTTACTCCAAACGTCTTCAATTACAACTGTTAAAAAGCTATATCATAGAGGAATAAGCAGAATAGATAAAATGCCTACGATCACCGGAGTTTGTTTACCGCGAACCAATTACATAGAAATTAATTTTTAGTTTTCAATCTATAATAATAATTGGCATGTCTGTCCCGAATTAAACTTCCCGTCAATGTCTTTTATTACCCGTCAAGATTTGACGGGCTACCTACTAGTTTAGATCAGAAATCCAATATCAATTTTGTTGTCGTTGAGAAGAGAAGCAAAAAAGTTAGTGTCAAGTCAACAAAAATATCTGATCACAGGGCCATTTACTAGTATTGCGTCTTTATCTCTATTCATCACATAAAAGAAAATGCATTTTCAAGGCAATACTTTCCACATGGCAATTTCGGGACAGTTAGTGAAAATAACAAATAGTAAATAGGCAAATCAGAATTTACTATAAGTTTCACCGGCTTCCGATTTAAATGAAAATGTTAGTACACGGGTTGCGAATAAGTTAGCCTTCCCATTTTCCCATCATGAACGTTAATCATGTTTTGAATAATATTTATTTTTCAGAATACCACGGAGGCGGCATGAGTGATAGCCTTTGCAGGAATTCAAGCAAAGATCAAAGTGCTCACCTGTCGGAGTCGAACGGTTGCTCAGTACAGAATAACCATGCCCTTTTGCACAAGCACCATCATCTTCACCAACATCAGTCATCATCAGTAGGAGGGGAACATCATCATCACAGTAGTACCGGTGGCGGAGTGGACTCGCCGCGTAGCTCATCGGAACCGGAAGGGGACCAACTCTCGTCGAAAGCAGGGTCACCTCGTGACATGACCACTGACCGTGATGAAGAGGAGATGAAAGGCGGATTATTGTCAGATGGAGCCGGTTCGGATGGTGGAATGGATGACCTACCCAAACGAAAACAAAGGCGATATCGAACAACATTTACCAGCTATCAACTGGAAGAGCTGGAAAAGAGCTTCGCTCGCACTCACTATCCCGACGTATTTACTAGGTGAATGAGTATCTACATGGTTAATAATAATAAAAATAATAAAACATTCATTACAAGATCTGTCTCCTTTCTTGCCTTGTAATCTTAATAAATTAACCCCCAAAATATCCTCACTCTCTTCATGAACTCCATACATGACACGCTTATATACTAACACATGATATATATGCCCTTCCTCGCTGGAAACTAGGGAATTCGTAAGGGAATTTACTTACATATTGCCCATTACTCCTATCTGATTTTCTTCTTATGAACTACTTTCTTAGGGATTCCTGGCTACAGGCTAAATTAATTAAGTCAGGAAATATTATACCCAGCAGGGTGTCTCCCAGTAGGTTGTCGATTACCCTTCAAGCAAACGCAGTAGACGTAATATGTACTTCATGACTCCAGACGTTTTTCTCAAGTTAAACATGATGATGAAACGAAGAAAACCCTTTTTCTGACCAAACTAAACCATAGCCAAAGTTATAAAACATCTCATTGAACATCTCATTGACTATTTTCCATTTTCTGTAGAATAACTGATTCTCTGTGTGCTAAATACATAATAATAATATCGACTGAAGAATGACCAACAAACGAAGTAAGCAGTGGTGCTTAACTGTGAACGTCAATGCTAATGAGTCGAGTGGGCTTAGCATACCTTTGGACATATATCTGAAATAATTTTGTGGTAACGCTTTCATGCTCATTCCGCCCGAAAACAATCATCCTGATGATTATGAGTTGTCTTTGTTTTTCTGTATTTTTTTTTAGAAAAAAGAAACTTTACCGATTCGTTTCGAGCAGTGTTTATCGTTATATATTCTTAACGCATTCCCGTTCTTGGCCAGCCAGGCAGACGGAAACATGCTAGTTGTCAGCGGCCTGAGAGATGCCTAAAAGGAACCTTTTCTCCAGAAAGATTAAAGATTGGTTGATACAGTCTCAACTTATTTTGAGCTCTTCCTTACGGTTAGAAGTTAGAACTGATGATGGTTTTAAAATAATAGTTCAGAAAAAGGCAACTCAAAGCGTGTAATGAAGGATGGATTGAAAATTGAAAAAGAAAACAATTACATACCTTTGCTGCTTTTATTGTGCTAGTGATATCTATTCCAATATATCTACATATAAATAACATCTTCCTTTCAAACCTTAAAAATCTACCTCTAACCGTAGCGTCCTATAAATATATCTTTTAAAGTTCCCTTAAGAAAAGGTGCGTTTTTATATTACAAGTTGGGCCTAATAAACTACTTGCGCAAGTAACAAGATTACCTCCCCAAACAATAGAAATATCATCAGTACTAGTTCGATTCGAATTAAACACAACAGATATTGGTATATAACGTCGAGAGCATGGGTACTTGATATGATGATGATCCTAAAACTTCATTGTAATGCATGAACAATACTTTTAATACGATCAGTCGGTCAATCTTTTAAAAAAAGGCCCTTTTCTCCTATTCTCTTACATTTTTGAGCACCTTGAACTAATCAACATCAAACCCAGGTTTCTTGTTGTCAGCACACACAGTTGAGCCCATTTCCTTCAAAAACCTTAGCATGGAATCCCATTAAAAGGTGAGGAGGGAAACCTTGCAATGATACCGTCACCGGGATCAGCAGGATAAAACATTTAAAACAAGGAAACTTGAGAGGGAGAGAGTGAAGATTACAAAATGATTTGACTCTCCTGCTGATCCCCTGGAGATTTCTTAGCTAATTTCAGTTCAGGTGGTAAATTGATGATATGATGATCATTGGTCATTTCAATCCGTTTCGAGATGTTTTTCGTCGGTTTAGTTAGATGGGAATCATGGCAATACGAGGAAACACATTTATTAATCCCGTTGGTGTTCTAATAGACGTACAAGTTAGATCGTTAGCCATTCTAAATGCTAATGCGTTTACTTATAACAAAAGGACACCAAGCTAAATGAGAAATCCATCTTTTCGGCGAGGAAAAACTTAAGCGAGCAAACAGGATGGAGACAAAGAGATAATTAAAGTTGTGTAAATAATTGCTGGGTACCAGGAAAACAATCCAACATAATAATGATTTCGAGTAATAAGAATACGAGAACAAAAGGAGAAATGTGGGCAAACCTTACCATTCTTTACCAGTCATTGTCAGTTCACAAAACGCCGATATTATTATACCGTGCGAGGATGTACATAATCAGTAGCGTCGCCAAGGGGAGGCGGGGGAGGCGGGCCGCACAGGGCGGCACTTTGAGAGGGCGCCGGAAGGGCGGCAAATCGAAAAAAAAATATACAAAAATTGATAAAGTAGTCGTCATATAATAATTTATCAAACATTTTGATATTTTTTACAAACTTTTTCGATTCATGTTTTTCAAACTGTCGTTTTATACGGCAGTGAAATGTGAAAACTATGAATCGATATTGAAATTTACATTTTTTTAAACTCTTTTATTGCTATACTGCAGTCAAAATAAGTGTATACAAGCAAAGGCGTAGAATAGGGGGTGAATGCGGTTTCAGTCCCTTGAATTCCGAGGTGAAATTCAGTGAAAATTCAATTGTTTCATTTAAAATTATACCATTTTTTAAAAACTTGGGCTCGCTACGCTCGCTAAAACTGTTTCCGTTCATAATTTAAATATCTTGAACTTTCTGGAATGAATTTTGAAAAAATTTCGGCTCGCTCCGCTCGCCAGGGATGTTCAATATAAGTACTCAGATATTATTCTATTTCACTACATTTTTTAAATCAAAAATTCAATTTTTAATATATGAAAAAGTTGATATTTTGGTAAAATTTTTTTCTCCGCCGTCAGAAAATTTGGCTTTCCTACGCCCCTGTATGGAAGGGCGACAAAAAAGCTACCGCACAGGGCGGCATTTTGGCTGGAGACGCTACTGTACATAATATACTCTATCTTTCAAAGTTCTGTACCTTTTCCTAACTCCAACAGAGACTTTGCCGGAAAAAACCAATACCCTTGTTTGTGCTAATAACAGTGTTGAAAATTAGTAGAGTCAATAAGAAAATTGACATGGGATAAATAGAAAAGTTTTGACTTGCCTAGTATCACTAAAGCCGGCAAGCCGCGGTGTCTAGTGTGCAAGCCGCAGGGAGGCGAGGGTAGGGTCGACCCACCAACTGTATACATAAAATGTACATACAGGTCACCTATATAAGTGGCGGACTTGATTTGCTACTTCCTGCCCGTGAGATCTTGTCATTAGTATTAAACGCAGAATTGAAAATGATTGAATATTTTGCTTGGAAAATACGAACAGGAAGAGAGATGGAAGTAGATGACGAATTCCTCGAAATATTACCCTATCTGTTTTACCTGCCTGAAAAGCAATCAAGTATAGATGTAATTTAGTTACTGTATTCTATGCTGTCGCTCAGTGGCGTCGCCACGTATCTTTCAGGGCGGACATTGTCCCCCCAGACGTCCGAATGTCCCCCCAGAAATTTTCGTGTCCCCCCTGAGAGGGATATTTTCCAAATAATTTGACGAGGGAAATCGTATATTTTCCGTTAGGATATTACCTATAATATAATTTCCTGTAAATTTCTTCATTTTCAGGCACTTTAATGAGAGTCTCAAATCATGAGTTGAGACCCTGATCAACAAATGTTTGCAACCCATCCAAAACTGTACCTCGTAAAGTACCTATGCTGCTGATAGGGTGCGGAGAAAAATGAAAGCTTTGTGCAATTTTGGAACTCAAGAACTAAGAGTATCCTGTAATTTAAGAATTTGAAAACTAGGAGTATTCGGGCCTTCCACCGACCGTGAAATTCACAGATGAAATTCATTGAAAATTTGTAAAAAAAAAGTCCAATATTTCCCTTAGAATTGAACTTTTAAAGTAGATTTCTAAAAAAAATCGGGCTCGCTACGCTCGCCAATTTTATTTCTTTTTTTACAATTCGGGAACAAAGTAGATACTCTCGCCTCCCCGTAATTATGGTTCAAAGTAGATTTCTAGACACCTAAAGAACGTATGCATTCAACATTAGAATGTCACCGGCAGGTATATTTGGCCACTTTTAGAGTATTGATTCTTTTAAATCAATTATTTTAATGGTGTATCATTTTGCCCCATGCAACTAAAATTAATATTTAATATGCCAAATTTTGCTTGAGAATGTCCCCCCAGGCAAAAATCCGTAGCGACGCCTCTGCGGCGCTTACCGCTTCAAAGACCCCAAATGTATAGATACAATGGCTCCAGTCTACTTTCTCAATATACTTCTTAGAATCTGTATCATTTTCTGGCTTAGTTGAAACATTACCAATTACGTTGTGCTACGTCTCTTTTTTTCCTGAGGGTAAATAATGCAAAACCAAACAAAGAGGAGCATATTGTTCTAAACAACTTTGTATTTTTTATTTTCCAGAGAGGAGCTCGCAATGAAAGTCGGACTTACAGAGGCTCGAATTCAGGTGAGCACTAATTATTTCGTGCAACTTTTGTAGTTTTATGGTTGGCATATTAGCATGCTCGGTAAATTTTCATTTATTGTATACATGAATAAATAACATGCATACCTCATAGGTAATTATCTGATACAATATCTATGCTGATATAGTAACTATTTAAGATACAATTCGACTCTATTTTCCCAAGTAATATGAATATCAGTAGGTATTTATCACAGAGTTCTTAAAAAGAAAGAGAGCCAAAGGTCCGTAATTTACGTTCCAATCGACTTTGTTGACCACGAACCTATCTTTCCTAGACAACTTATTAAAGCTGCAATATGACTACCGTTTAGGCTGGAGCTGCCAAATTTTATCCAGAGAAATAATAAAAATTTATTTTCGAATAGTAGAATGAGTATCGTTTCCTGCTGGTTTGAACTACTAATCTTCGTCACTAATGATACACTCGTTCGTGGTCAACAAAAATCGTTTTTACAAACGGGAACGCGAGCTCTCCATATACCTTATATTAGCATTGGCTCTCTTTCTATTAAGAACTCTGTGGTATTTATAGATTCATGCAATCAACCCGGACTTACGTAAACAATGCTAGTCTTCAGGTTTATTTACCTGTAAACATTTATGACCATGATCAAACTTCCCGTTGGCGTTGATGATTAAGGAAAATCTTATTGATCTCTCTTCAGAACCATTCATTATGTTTGCCCTTAATCTCGGTCTTATTAATACCGCTGATAATTTCTACTTCATTTCATACAGTCAACGTCTGTGGTAGAAGTGGATAAAATCCAGTTTGAAACCTTGCCATGATTACCTGCATAAGCGAGCCATCGGAAGGATAAAACAGTAGCTACAGCTCCTTGATAATCAATATGTAGTTTTAAATACCTATTATTAGCTGTTCAGTCCTATATTTAATCTTTCCGGCGGCAGACAGCATCCAATCAGCGATAATATATTTTATACAATCATTCCGATCATATCCGAATAACGTCAGCCACTTTTATGGACTTGGTAAAGCATATGAACATGGACGAGTACATAATTTATTGATTTTCGATAGACAGTGCCCGTTGAAACTTTAGTTTCCTATTTCTATTGTCAGACAGAAGCCATGAAACAACGTCTAGTTGTTTTATACGTACTCGTATAGTGCCATAACTACGGTCAGTCTGCAAGAAAAACGACAACTGAAAGCCATCTTAATATTTCGGACTCAACACAGGACTTTGTGTGCCGAATTTATTATTATGAAAAAAAAAATCGCACCAATACGATTCACCGTTACGCAATTCTATTAAAGTTAAGACCGGTCCTATCCGATCCGAAAGTTTTTGTCTGTCATTTCCTGATAAGTACATATTGTGGTTGGTCAAGAATAAAGTAACCATGCGCTCTAGAGACTTGGGTGATTTCTAATTAACCTTTTCTGATCTAATTGAGAATTTGAAGGAAAAATGTACTTTAGCAACTAATTTCCGCAAAATATTTCCGAAGGGTTAACTAAAAAACTATGACATTTATTGATTTTCGAGGCCGTTATTCTCTGCCCCTGACAATAGTTATACAACGATAAATACTGCTTTGAATTGACTATACAAATACAATGCTCACAACTTACAACATCCATACCAAATAAAGACAATTAATTCCCAGCACTTATCTACTTGGGTCAAATTAATTTTGGGAAAAGAAGTATGATATGGATTTGATGGATGGCCCACCAAACAGCAATCTTCCCCTCGTGAGCCTCAATTTCCATTTATTTGTTAAACTCATTGAGTAGTGCGGATATCATATATGTTTAGATTACCTTTCTTCCCTCTGCTGTGTCAATACTTACTTCTAATTATAATGTCCGGGCAATACTACTACATTATTCACGTTTCTTCTGGCCAAAATTCCAGCTTAACTAACGATAAGTGAGTAAATTTTAAATGAGGAAATAAATAATCAGTCCAGGGAATTCATTGAAGTTTAATTAACTGTCAAAACCAGAATCTCCAGTTCTGTCTAGAAGAATTTATTAATGACTTCTATTTACCAGGGGAAGAAATGCAACGCATTTTAACAATTAAAAGTGTTAAGGAGGGGTTATATACTCATTAGTTGGCGAGCATTGTTTTGGTGTACATTCTAATATATCATTTTCAGAAGAAAATCCTTCTTCTGATTGTGAGAGAGAAAGAGCAAATTTCATTAGAGTTGTGCATACGACAGGTTAACTAAGGTATGGGAATGGAATCATCTAGGGTTGATAGCATGGAAGGTAGAATCGTGAGCAAGTTCCATATTATATTCCACCAAGGTCCCGGTCCCACTACGGTTTAATTTAGAAAGCAGTAGGGAGTCGTGAGTTTCAAGAAATCGTATAAAAAATGTACGATGTTTTGGGCAGTTTTTAAAAGCCAGTAATAAATGCACTTAGCGGTCTCGCTCACGTATGATCATTTGTGAAGAACCTTCGGGGGCGTTTTCAACATTTGACTTGTGATTAGTATTATTACTTTTTCAGTACAGACCCAAAAAAAAGGGGACGAACTAGTTGAAAGATTTAGTTTTCTTCTTACGAAAAACTTAAAATCATGGCTGGATTATTGTTACGAACATTTCAGATATTCTTCATATGTGTCAACTTAGTTTCTGCCGCTAACAGGAAGGCTCTTCTGACTGAAATTTTATTGAACAAAGAGAAATTTTTTTAGTAATATTTCCTCATTCATAAAAGCCATATAATGTTCATGTTCATCAGGCATGTCTATTTTAATTGCCTCGGCAGAAACCCACATCGGCGGTAATTACCAGTTTAAGTTGATTATCGTTGAGCAGAGTAAAAAAGGTAGAAGGTGTGTCCTTCAATTACATGAGTGGTCGGAAAAAGTTGTCTAATTGGCTACCGCATTTTAAATTTCATAATACAAATTCAATTGATATAAAATTCTAAGATCATGAATATCATGATATTACTTTTAATCCTCAGGTATGGTTCCAAAACCGGCGTGCTAAATGGCGGAAGAGTGAAAAGGTCGGCCCCCAAGCCCATCCATACAGTCCATACCCCTCTACAATCACAATAGGAGGACCACAGGCGAATAATCCTCAAATGCCATTTAATCCAGCAGCAGCAATGTATCTCCGAAAGCATTCACCAATGGATTCCATCCCTTCTTCACCAACTTCAGCTCATTCCATGCTACCTCATAGAATTCCCCATCCGTGGAGTCCTCATCTATCATATTTCCCTTCTGCAGCCCTCTCCGCTGTGGCTGCAGCCCATGCTCACAATCCTCACTTGAATTTCGCAAGGGGAAGTCACCCATTCCTCAATCCAGGGGCAGCTTCCTATTTCCCAGGTCCTCCATCGTTTCAAAACTTATTAGCACATTTGAATGTGGCAGCTGCTGCTCAGCAAATGAATCAACAGCTTCCTGCTGGACATCTACTATCTTCGGCGGCATCAAGTGCCGAACACCTTCTTATGGGATCAGGGACGGGATCTGCGACACCAGGTGGATCATTGCATAGTCCAGTTGGTGGCTCGGCCAGTCCTCATTACAGCCCAGAACCTAGGAGAGATAGAGCGTCAAGCAGTCCTTCGGATAGCGGTGGTGGTAGAGCCAGAAGTATGAGCGGAAATGATGACGAAGAAATTGATGCGGAAGGTGACAACAACAGCACCGATTTTCAGTCCTTCCCGATCCACTCTCAAGCCAGTACAGATGATGGTATAAGCAAATTCAATGTTTCCGAAGTTGAGAGAAGGGCTTCAAGTATTAATGCCTTAAGGATCAAGGCAAGAGAACATGAGCTCAAGATGGAGTCCGTCAGGAATCATAGCAGTCCCGATATTGCTAGTAATTAGTCCTAATCCCACCTTGGGCTTCTCGTTCGGGAAAATATTCAACGGTAATAAGTTCTTGGGGTGGGGGCAAATATTTTTGTACGGCATTTTCAGAATGTTCTCACTGGCTTCAGAGATCATGGATAATTACGAGTGAATGACATGAGGTAGCTTATTGCATTTGCGCCAAGACATTATAGGCTTTCATTGGATTTAAATATAAATGACAGGAGGGCATCATAACTTAGGAACACTTGAAATCATAATTGATAATAATGAGTTGATAACGAAGGGCTTGAAGAGAAGCGAGGACCAAAGAGTTTAGAATAATTTACCTAAAGATAACATAGAATGCGATGTACCTGGACAATTCATGACTCTACCCCATGTTAATTAAGTGGGAAGATTTCTAGGTACATCACCAACAAACCCAAAAATAAATGGCTATGTTATGTATATTTTAAATGTCTTTGGCGAGGACAGATGTAGTGAGAATTCTAAATATGAACTGTATTTGCAAATTATAATAATAACGTACTGTCTCTGGTAAATTAGGGACCACTGCGCATTCCGAGTTCTGCAATATATAATTCGGTGACGACGTGTGTGTGTATCCGTCACATCATTGCATTTAGCACCGGATTCCGCTTTGTCACCTCACAAGGCATGCTACATTACTAGTACGAGATATCCATGGCAACGACGAAATGCGCAGTAGTCCCTAATTTACCAGAGACAATACAATAGCAAATGAAAACACAGATTACTATGCCTTTCACTTGAGTTGTTTGAATAAGAAGACAAAAACTACGTTTCGCGGGGTGGGCTTAACATGGGTAGGATACCGATTGGCATCATCACCGTCTATCCTGACCATGTTGTGCTTTTGTCGTCCAAATTACAAAACTCAAGTGAAAGTGATAGTATTTACCGAATATATCTATCTATTTTAGTTGGTTAGTTGGCTGGAATTACGGTGTCATCCAGCCTATTATTTTGCATTTTTGTAACCAAGGAGGGCCAATTCGACTCATCTCACAGTGATAATTTATGATGACCGTAACCAAGCAAGTTCATACCTCAATATTCATTTCATTCAATCAGTTAGCAATAAGTTTATGTATGTATGTATGTATGCGAGTAACATGTCCATTACGGTTGTGAGAAAACAAACTTCCCGCTACTGATGACTTTTTTGTTGAGCGGCAAGCACTACTAACTACTTCATTCGATTAATGTAGATACTTTTGACACTTTGATATTAATGCTATATGCTATGGTAGCGGATCTCAGATCAGATCGATAACTGTTTTTAGCACGTTCATTAAGCATATTAAAGCAAAAGCAAAGCTTGCAGTTTATTTATTTGGACAGATGTAGTTGTAATTACAGGTTACATAATTGTGAAAATGTATAGATATGGGATTCAGAATTAAACACTATACACATACGATACAGTATCAGTAGATAAATAGTATAGAGGTTGTAATTTGTACCAATTAATGAATTTTCCCTGGCCCAAAATTTGTACCATATAATAAAGCTATAAGATTAATAGTATACATCGAAATCATGATTTATATATATATTCAATTTACAGTTTTGATAACCAATTTTTGTTTTTGTAAATGATTGATAAATATTTATGACTTTTATGTTTTTGCAAATATTCCACCTATAATATATTGGGATATCGACGAGAGTAAAAATTTTAATATTTAATTTTCGTTTCCTTTTTTCATGTAACTTAATCTATGGCGGCGATTTACAATGACAAATTGACAATATTATAGGTAAATTTAAGTGTTATCGCGGAATATTTTATTGGGGATAGTTCTTGTAAAAAGAATTTCTCAAAGAAGTTATTCCGACTCGACTAGATTCAGGAACCCGGTGGACAGTTTCAGCACGACAGAAAACTCTAAAATATCTGTCGAGTTTCCTGAGATTGCAAACTTACAAACCGCGGGATTACTAATAGAATATAGGATACAGTTGCACCTTTATGACTTAATCTTATCTATCTTATGGCAGGATATAGATAATTTTTATCCATTGACTTGTATGTATCTTGTACTGTAGTTTTATAATCGTTATCAGTATTTTCTAATATTAAAAAGTGAGTAGATAGAGTAGAAGAATGCAATTTAAATAATTTGTACTATTATAAATAATAGGCTAGCTAAGATTTCATGTAAATAAATAAGTACACATGTAGGTATATCATATCCTAATTGTGAGACAACTGGGTACAATACTCGCAGTCAACAAAGTGAGCCTCATGAAATTAAGCATAATATTCTACTAGCTAATTTTTCGCAGCATAGATGTGTAAGGAATGATATTCGTCGGCAATTTACTTCTTGCCTCCCGTAGAATTTTACCGGCAAATTAGCATAATCAAATAATATTATGCAATTTGATGAAATAAAAATATGAAATGAATATGCCTGTTGTTATTCTTAATCAAATCACATTATGTATTTTTTTATAAATGAAAGCATGGAATGATTTGCAGATCGATTTCCCAACACATGTCACATTGCCCCACATTTTCATAACCACACATTATCATGTGTATTCTCCAAGGTCCCGATTAGTCACACGAGTTGTATTAATTACTAGTAGACAATATATTACTTGCATTCATATTACAATGTTTGGACTTTCATGTTTTTCATTTCACAGCACGAATATTTGTATGAGAAATCGGTGGTTTATTGACTGATTGATCGATGCCGTTCTGCGCTTGTCTGTTCATGTTGGCAAATGAATTCTAATCTACTCCAGAAATATTACCTTTGTATATATATGAGGGAGGTAAATGCATTGTTTGTTTAGAATAAGTGTTACCAGTTCAAAACCACCAGACATGGATCAAAATGGATAACTGGAGTAAAGCAAACTTTCAATATTTGCTACGCATTCATAATATGTAGTTGCATTTGCAATTCATCATTCATAAATAACCGAAGTTCCAACTCACCATTACATGTAGCCATACAACATGTTGGATAACTTTCGATAATATGTTTCTGAGGTTTATATTGACCAGCCCATAGTTTCAGAATAAGAAAAATATATAGCCGTAAACAAGTTTTAACAAAAGTAATTGATATGATGTGCCACACACACAGTGCGTTTCCCGTAGGAAACTAAAATCTCCACATTTTGGTAACACCTGTCAAGTCCGAACGGGAAATATGTAAACTCTTTATTAAGAACGAGTTTAGAGTTTGAAAGTTTACAGTCAGTAAATTACATGGTTAAATAATGAATGTAATGGAGTAGACAGAATCTCATTAAAGCTATTACTGAAATACAAGACACGACATATTACCCTTGTAAGTAAGATTATATGCATGAATGTTTGCGGCTGTTATTGAAAAACAAAAATTGTGCAGTGTAGCATTTTAGGTTCTTCATTTTTTTTTCCTTTTTTCGTCTTCTTCCTTAAAGGAGCACATTTACTTCTCAATTGTTTTACAACAAATGATTTGACTATGTACGTCCGTACGGTAAGCTGATATAATAAAAATAAACGATAGGAGAGACAGTTGATCATCGTGAGTTGATAGTGATCCAAACAATGTATATGGCTCATTCATATTATAATAATTTGTTAGATTTCGTCTTTGTATTTTTCGGAATTATTAAATATTACGTTGTCTCTTCTCGAGATATGATCCAAGCTTGAGGTAATATTCGGGTATATCGTATTTCATTTACGTAATTTGTATTTTATTATTAGGGTTGTAGAATAAACGGTAAGGCAGTGAACAGTGCACAGTGCACAGTTCATAGTTCCCCAGTCACACATTAGAAAAGACACATAAAACTCATTCACTTACTCGTACTTCTAGCCATTAAATGTTTATTGCTGTTGAATGAAATTGCATGAACAAGTACAAATTACAGAGGTCCATAAATACGGGTTTCCTTCTCTGTGGGAATGAGAGATTCTTGTATATTAGTTCACCTTCCTTCAGAAGAGACGACAAAAAAGAGCAAGCCGAAGCATGAAATAACATTTCAGCATGATCCGCCACAAAATGCTAGGTTCATTCTACAAATGAATTTCTCAAGATTTTTGAGGTTTGAACTGTCATGTAGATACGCTCAACAGAGAAATACAGATTACTGTAAGGTAAAGGATAAGTAAGGATCAATTGTAACAAAAGTAATAATAATATTATCAAGAAAAGAACAAAGCTCCGGCTGACTAAACCCTGCACAACGAAAAGGGTGGAAGATGACGCGACGGACAGAGAGCTGCAACCAATATGCCGAAGGGGTGTTGTCTCGTAATGACACTAATCTCGTAATCATACCTTTCACGACATAGACATTTAGGTAAGAAAATGGAGTTTTTTTTTCATAATAATATGCCATCGCCTTTACTATTATGACCAGAAAACATGCGTAATAATTTAAACTAATTTTACCTTTGGCAGTGGTAATACCTACCTAATCGGCAGTTTCTCCGAATATTAAACTTTTATGCAATGTTTTTGAGACAGAGAATGATGGTTCAGCATACAAAATGCTTACATCTCGATTACGTTGCTTTGCTCTCAAATTGCAAGCGTCCTTATTTCGCTTCATAAGTTTTGAACTATTGTCTTGAATCATTGAACCTTTAAAGCATAAAAGACCAATTTAATTTGATCATCGCAATTCTGCTTTTGAAATGTGTGCAAATCAGTATTACAAATTCAAACAGTTTTTCTAAGTTTACTTACTAAGTACGCTTACTAAGTCAATTCCATTTCCCCTAACATTTCTACTTTCTTATTTCAACGCAACTTACAATTAGATTCAAGGATGAGAAACGGGCAAACGTACATATATAATGGGATATACCGATAAATACCAATATTTACCATTTTGTGGACACCCATGTTCTAAGTTCTCCTAAAGCACTTACGCGGGAATGACCCCAGGGGGGGTCACCCTTCCCCATATGCGAAACATGTTTTCTAGACTATTTTTTGACGC
>JAQIXQ010001077.1:0-17622 GCA_034700485.1 Pseudosinella alba
TCGTGCGGACACACGCACGAACAGACGGACTTACTCAACATTATCAACAACTTGGACTTCGTCGCAAGTTAATAAGCAAAGCCAAAATAGATAAGGGGGAAAAGGGGGGTAGGTGATAATAATGGTTCCTGAGGTGTACATTACTGGGAGCGACGAGGTGAGTTTACATATCCAGATCTCCTTCGCCCCAACTTGACTTTCGAAAATGATAATATGGATGGATTTGGGTCGGACTTTCTACTTCTTACTATAAACTTCATTTTGGCTGTCTCATCCCGCCCCATGTCTTTCATAAGTGTCTGCATGCATGGATTGACAAAGCACAGTAGCATAACTTTACCAGCAAAACACCATTTCAACTCGAGCTCGTTCATATCATATTTGGATGTTCAACAGTCATCATTATCATTCAATTAATTTGTATAACTCAGATCAGACTGTAACTTGTAAGTACGTTATATTATGATTCACAATTTTCCTTGTGACCAGGACGAATGTAACTGTCAGCAGGAGCAATTAAATCAGGATATCATAATCGACTTGGTTTAGTACATTTTTACATATTAGAAATTGTTTGGCAGAGGGAGAGATTGCTTGAGCTGGTCTAATTTTGTTTGGCTGCGTCTATATTTTTTGTCGTCAACATGTTTCTAATGTTGGTGTAATCCATAAACCTTCTTATTAAGCTTGGGAATGAGTTAGATGTTGAACACTATATTCATGCCTAGGACTAGTATCAATCACACATATATGTGTGATTGGTATATATACACCCTTTGGCGTAAACTTTGTTTCGTACAAAAAGGTATTAAAGTTGTCTTTATATATTTATGCTTATGAGAAGAGAAAAGTAATGCACTTGAGTACTAATGATGGTGTTTATATTTATAAGGTGGTCGATCACAATGTGTACTAGATGGAACTTACAATTAGTCATTTCAGGCCAGGAGTAGACAGTTTCATGGTAAACAACAAACGAACAAACCCATAACAGACTACTTTGTTCAGCAGCATTATTTTAAATGCAGCAGGTAGTAGGTAGGTAGTGAAATCAATTGGAAGTAATACTTTAGCCCGTCATCCCTCACGCATATCGCAGTAGAGGCAGTGCAGTAATACTAACAGCCCTTTACTAACGTCAAGCACGCATCATGCATCACGAACTTTTTCCTTACCAGGAATAGGAAGACATATTCTAAATTATCGTAAAAATGATGCTTGTGTATATTACTACAAAACGAGGAAAGGTGCTTTGATGAGAAATGATTTGCTATTTAGATGGGAGAGTTTTGTTTATTTTCTTAAGCTGTGAGATAAATTCTAAATACCCAATTTTGGTTAAAGGACAGTAGATAAATTATTTGAATTAAATTGGCATTGGCAAGTTACTGCAAACTCTAAAAAATAAAACTAGTTCGAAACTCCTTCTGGGGAATTTACTACTAACCCAATGTAAGACGGATTTTTTCCTTTCTAACTGATCGACTAACGAACAATGTGACGCCAAGATACGTGAACCACAAATCCCAACGTGTCAAGTGTGTCACAAGCTCCAAAACCCGAACTTAACTACTGACGAATGAACGGACTTCCAACACAGTTACAATTTGCAGTTACAAATGACTTTTATTAACTACTGACAAATCCATAGCATGGTAACTTGAGCATGAAAGACTTATCTATAACCGTAACTATTTTAGGCTAACTTCTAACCGTAAAAAGATAAGCTATATGGACTTCTCAAAAGGCTCCCTAAAAATCTGACAACACACAAATGGCAGCAGCCAAAGTTGGCAGTACAAAAAATCTCTACTCTAAATCTTGATCTTAACTCTGAGCCAAGTCTAGCTTCCCTTCTAAAGGCCAAGATGACCTGACAAAACTGAAAGACGACTGATTGACCTCTTCAAAACAAAACAACACATTTTCCTAAACGGAACCACCTTGACAACAAATGACACCATGCATTTGCATGGGACAAGGAAATACTAAATGCGTTGACTCAAAAAATACTAATGCGCTAGCTGCGCTATATTATAAATCCTAACTAAAACAAATTCCTAATCCAACACTAACATTGTTAAATTTATTTTTCTAGATAAAAATCGTCAATAAAAAATGGCTCCAATAACTCCCGCAACTCGGACTATTGGATTCAGTTGTACAATCTGCATGAAAACATTCACCAGACCCGATCACTTGAGAATTCACTTGAGCATTCACACCGGAGTGAAAGACTTTCACTGTGATACCTGTGGGAAGTCATTTAGACTGAAAAATACTTTAAAGATTCACAAACTGTTGCACTCAGGCGAGAAAAAATTTTCCTGTGAATTTTGCAACAAATCATTTCTTTGGAAGAATAACTACAAAACGCACATTCTACTACATACGGTTACAGGAAGAAAGTACAGGTGTGGAACTTGCAGTGCCACATTCCAGTTAAAATGTGGACTAAATAGACACGTCAGATATATGCATGGATCAGTCCTGAACGGTAGGCACCGGTGCCTGTTTTGCGAAAAAAACAATTCCGCATCTCTGGTGAATCTTGACAATCACATCCGTTCACATATTCAAGAACGTCCGTATTTTTGCAAATTATGCCCACATGAATCCCTTACAAAAGGAGCTCTCAAACTCCATTTGGAAAGTCATGAACCAAATAGAAAGAGAAACTTCCAGTGTGATTTGTGCTCAAAGAGGTTTCTCACCAATGCCCATCTTTTAACTCATATTTCTACCCATTTGAATGAGAAGCAAGTTAAGTGCGCCAATTGTGGCAAATCATTCCTGTCCTCTTCAGCCCTAAAAGCTCATCAGATAGTTCACTCATCAGAGAGACCCTTCCCTTGCAAAGAATGTGGAAAGACGTTCAAGTACAACGCTAATTTAAAGAGCCACATGGAGTTACATAAATCATTTCCCCAATATCCTTGCCCAATTTGTTCAAAACAGTTTTATCGGCGACCGGGTTTGATGCAACACATTCAACACGTTCATATCAATGAAAGGGCGTATCAATGTGGGATTTGTCAAAAAGACTACAAGAGCTTATCTGGCGTGAAAACTCACAAACGAGTTCACACAAAAAAAGGAAGCGTTCAATTGCAAATTGAGTGAAAAGGTTACTGGGATACTGCAGTGCAACTAACGTAAGTGCTGTGCTAGAGCTAAGAGTATGAAATGTTTCGAAATTCACATTAGGGACCACGCCAATAATAAATCGTATACAACGATAGCTAAAACCGAGAGAAAAATATTTGCTAATTGACAGTTTGAAACTAACTCGCGAATGAAGTGAGCAAATGAAAATCTATAAAAAAAATGATATAGATTGTTTCGGCGTCGGCGTCAGCATTTACAAGACTTACAGAATAATGAATATATGGAAGATTAAGAAGAAAAAAAATAGAAAAATATAGGATTTTTTATGATTAGTTTAGTATTTTTCGCAATGGTGGTTCTGACTGCCATTTTATAATTTACTAGCATTAGGTTTGTCATTAAAAATTATCGTTTTATATAAAATAATAAACTCAAACTTAGAAAGTGACTATCACGGACTAAGGACATTCAAAGTTTACCAACTAGTTAAATAGAAGCCAAAATATGACCTTCATAAATTTTGTTCCAAAGTAGAAACCTTATCATTATCCAATGTCCCGTATTCGATTCTTGTATCGTAAAATAATTTGCATGTCATAATTGATAGTACTAAGGACACATAGTCCACAATTTTCTGTTGGAATTACCCGTGAACTGCAAAAGACACCCAGTGTACGACGTAGTCGTCGTGTAGTCGGACGTGTTACGTACGACTAATTATTTCTTCTTTTCAGATGGCGAATCAAAAACTGCTGCCGATTTTGTCCGTGACAATCTGCAGGTGCTAGGAGTATCGACCGTTAATTGGAGGCGAGCAAGAGCTGGTGCGAAAGATAGACAAATTAGGATCAACAGTAACTAAAAGCAATATCAGAAAAATCTACAGCATAAGTCATTGAAGATTATCATAACCTCTAAAAGACCTTTCTACTTCCTTTCTTCTCATTTATGTTTTCTTTAGAGAGAAGTTCTCATGAGAAAATGGGGAAATGCCAAGAGAAAATATTTTTTGGCAACTCAAGCGCTGCGCTGGAAACTTACAAGCAGAGTTTGGAAGAGTTGAACAAACTCAAATCTGAAGTGGGAGAAAGGGCCGACGAGGTAGTGAGCTGGCTCATTAGGACAACTGGTGGAGCAAAACGTGAGGTAACTGATGGTTTTCACGTTGAAGACAACGATGGAGATGCGGACGGTGGCGATGAGGAGGAATATGACTAACATGCCTTCTACGAACATGCAATTTTGTGGCCCCCTAAAACGGTTGAGCTCTCGTCAAGACAAACTAAATAGAGTTGATTTTACTTATTCATATCAAAGAATACGAAAACAAAAAAAAATGAGAAACTTTCAAATAGTATGCAAATGAATAGTTGATAGTATTTTAAATGCAATTTGTTATCGAGGATAATGATAATATATTTCAGTATAGACTGGTTTGCGAAATAAAAGTTAAGTTATGATAATGGATCAGACCAGAACATGGATTCATCATTCAGTCGTCTCCGTGCCTGCATTTTTGGATAAGTTGAGTCGGGGAGAGTCCAGTGATGATGATGATGACCGTGTTTGCTTGCTACGGAAGGTAAAGCTACCTGCACAAAAACTCCTGTCCTGTCTTGCAGTCCGATATAACTGACATAAAGTTATAGTTAGGCATTGTAAATGGAAACTGAATATGATAGCCCGCTATATTATGTTGCAATCTCCATCACATATCATATCACACATTACAATATCATCACCTGCATCAACAGAAAATGATACTGATGGTCACACAGTTAATAATGTTTGGAATGTGGTTGCATGGAAAGGCAGTCAAAGATAAAGCAACTTCATGTTAGTACTCAATCTGTCCAGCACCATCATTTTACTCACAGCCAGTCGCTTCAGAGATTTGTACATAGTCACAAGTGTGCAGCTCTTGATTGTAAATATCTTCAAGGTTATCTCCAGTTCCCGTTGCCGTCATAATGTTACTACATCTGGGATTGATTTTTCTATTGGTATTATTTCTAAAGAATGATTTCACTACGGCTGAAATTCATTTCAAGAAAGGAGCACCCCACGTGATACTCTCCAACAATGCTCTTCTCAGGGGGTCTGTCGATTTCTCCAGGGAAGGTCGTCCATTCCATTCCTTTATTGGAATCCCATATGGGAAGGTTCCTGCACGATTTCAAGAAGCTCAACCAGCCCCAGCATGGGAGGGCGTCCTGAAAGCAACCACGTCCGATAAAGTTTGCCCCCAAATTAGTTTCGCAACCGGTGCTGCAGTTGGAGAGGAAGACTGCCTCTTCCTGAATGTGTTCGTGCCAATGAACAACACCCAACGTAAAGGGGGTCTTCCAGTGATGATGTTTATTCATGGGGGCGGATTCGCAGTTGGACATGGAAATGAGTATGGTCCACAATACTTCATGGACGAGGATGTCATCATCATCACGATTAATTATCGACTTGGCGTACTTGGCTTCCTCAGCACTGGAAATTCTGTAGTTCCCGGGAATAATGGCTTGAAGGATTTAGTTCTGGGCTTACACTGGATTCAGGATAACATCAAGTCATTCGGTGGTGACCCAGGAAAGGTCACAATCTTCGGCGAGAGCGCGGGATCAGCCCTGGTCCACTATTTAATGTTGTCCCCAACAACGGAGGGATTATTCCACCGTGCTATCTCACAAAGTGGGACGGCGTTGGTCCCTTGGGCATATAACCACAATCCGAGGGCACTCGCTGTGAAGTTGGCAACTCACCTGAAGTGTCCCGCATCTGACGCTTTATCCTCAGAAGAGATTGTGGCTTGTCTCAAGGGATTTAGCCCTGAAGAACTTATCTCAGCAGCAATGAGCTTGTCTCCTAGCTGGCCCCCACATGGACCCGAGAACCTTCTAGCTTTCGGACCTGTGGCGGAGCCAAAAGATTACAAGACCCCGTTCCTGACTGTCTCCCCATGGATGCTACTTCTAGACCCCTCCGTTCCCCTCAGAAATGTCCCCTGGATTGTTGGGGTGAACGAAGATGAAGGAATAATGAGCATGGCTTCATTCATATCAGATGAGAACTTGTTTGGCGAGCTGGAAGCCAAATGGAAGGACGCCATCACAGGAATGATCATCCTTGACAGGTTCATCGGGAGCCAAGAAGAGAAGGAGATCATATCAGATAAAATTCGTCAGTTTTACTTTGGAGAGAAGGCATTGTCCAAGGAGTCATTTGAGGCTCTGATGGATCTGTACTCGGACAGTTGGTTTGTGCACGGGACAAGAACTGCTGCCACGGCAACTGCCTGGAAGGGAAGTCCAGTTTATCTCTACCAGTATGCCCAGACTGGACCTGCATCGATTCTAACTCTGATGGGGATGCCTGTGACGGAGGAGAAGTTATTAAAAAGTGTGAAATGAATAGAGACACGGAATATATTTCCATACATTTATGTAAATTGTCTTCTTAAAATTGTATAATTTTATCTTCATGCAGAGATTGCCCATGCTCAAGAGCTTGTCGCACTTTTCAACTTGGACAACTGGCTTCCGTCCGCTAAGGACCTAGTTAAATGGGATTCTGAAGAGGATGTTCAGTTCTCCAAGAACTTTGTCAAGATGTGGGTCTCCTTCGCCATTTACGGGTAATGCGAGATTTTATTTAACCTTGTCATTATTTCCAGGAGAGCGCTTGTCGTTGATTTTGTCATGTTTTGAACTTGTCATTTCAGGAAACCCAAACACTCCTGGTCCACTGCCAAGAAAGATTGGAAGCCCATCTCCAAAAATGAGCTGGAGGGAGTCAGCCCCGTGAATTGGTATAGAATAACCTCTTCCCCTGACCATATTGATGAGGGGGAATGGAAGAGGCCAGGCACATTTTCCTTTTGGGATAAGCTCTTCAAAGGTCACCTGCATCAGGCACTACTGGGTACAGATTCCACATCAGGAACCAGTGAGGGAAAGAAGACGGAACTATAAAATGTACTTAATAGTCTTGGACACGTGGTAATAGGCTGGTGGCAAATGATTCCTAAATTTGTACAATGTGAAGTGTATGTCGTGCAAATATTTGTTTTGATTAAAGTCAAGCCAAGGTCATACTTTTATTGCCTTCTCGTAAACCAGCATTCCCTCTCAATTGCAATGACATGATGAACCGGCATTATTTTATTGTCATGTCTCATCATCATGATAGTCAGTCTGTATTTGGCCAAATCAAAGGCTTGGTTATGCAGCAGTTTGAACCAGCTTAGGATTGAAAAGATTATCAGTTATCTTTTACATGGTTTGTATGTTTTCATTAACGTTAGTGAGTCAGTTTTATAACTTTACAAAAAGGGGCTATTTGTATGGGTTATGGATATGAGACATATAAATCATTTAGCTTTTATTATGTAGATATGCAAACTGTAGAAAATAAATCACTGTCCAGAGCAAAGATGTTTACCAGTTAATTCGGCTATACATGGATTGTCATCTATTATGCATAGCATCATAGTCACTACTTGGTATATAGCATTTTAGTATTTAAAAGCAGCATCTCTCTTCCACCGGATTTCGTGCTCCCAATATAACATTTCGGCAGTTCGAAAATGAGCGAAGTTTCACAAAAAGATATAAATACACTATTAGCGATCCATTTATACGCACGCTCTAATCTTCTGTTCTCCCATATGTACGCTATATGCTATTACAAACTGTGAAGATTATTTTATTTTTTTACTCCGTTTCAAAAACAGTCATATATGTGCTATCCGAGCTATTCCGTACATTACAATATCATGTGTGCTGAACTCACAATAAGTTCGAGATGGTTGAGGGTGATCTAGCTTAAAATCATATCAGACGAGAGGGGAATTGGCAAAGGCATTAACGGGACTATAGATCTCTGTTTCGGGCAGCATGGCATGTTCGCAGTCAAAGTTAACGTCAGTTGCTCAGTTGGATTACCAAACTTCATTGGTTAATAGTTATACTAGGAAGATACAGAGGATCACAACTTTATAAATTACATCTGTACTCCAGTTAAAGATAACAGATGCTCATCATGACGTTATTACAACGAGGGGTTATCTTAGCATTGGCGCTCATTTTACAGAAGGAGTTAGTTTCCGGTGAAATTTACTTTAAAGACGAATCCCCTCACGTGAAGCTCTCCAACAATGCTATACTCTCCGGGATCGTAGATTACTCCAGAGAAGGTCGTCCCTTCAATTCCTTCCATGGAATCCCATATGGAAAGGTTCCTGAAAGATTTGACGTGGCCCAACCAGCTCCAGCATGGGATGGAATACTGGATTCTTCCGAACCAGGAAATATATGCGTCCAGATTAGTTTTGACCCAGAAAATAGCACCCCGCATGGGGAGGAGGACTGTCTTGTCTTGAATGTGTTCGTGCCTATGGACACTAGCCAAAGTAATGAAGGTCTCCCAGTCATGATGTTCATTCATGGTGGCGGATTTGCGGCAGGATATGGACATGAATATGAGCCGCACTACTTCATGGACGAGGACGTTATCCTAATCACCATAAATTATCGATTGAGTGTGTTCGGCTTCCTCGGCACTGCTGATTCAGTGGTCCCCGGAAATAATGCTCTAAAGGATATTGTACTGGGCTTGCACTGGATTCAAGATAACATTAAGTCACTCGGTGGCGATCCAGGAAAGGTCACCATCTTCGGTGAGAGTGCTGGGGCATCCTTGGTTCACTATTTAATTCTGTCCCCAACAACTGAGGGGCTGTTCCATCGTGCCATCTCGCAGAGTGGAACGGCTTTGGTCCCTTGGGCATATAATCATAATCCAAGAGGAGTGGCTGTGAAGCTGGCTACTAATCTAAAGTGCCACACTTCTGCGGGGGATCCCAGTGAAATCACCTCTGAAGAAATATTGACGTGTCTGAAGGGCATCGATTCCCGGGAACTTGCTACAGCGGCTACCACATTATATGAGGTAATATGTTTTGGAAATATTTTGGAATTAATTTATGGAGTAAAGCAAATTATTATTGTCCTCAGAGCTGGCCTCCAGGTAGCCTCGACTTCCTCCTGGATTTCGGACCAGTGGCGGAGCCAAAAGATTCTAAATCGCCCTTCTTAACTGACTCACCCTGGAAGCTCATCTTTGATGAATCCATCCCCCAAAAAGACATCCCCTGGATTGTTGGGGTAACCAAAGACGAGGGAGTAACCAATGTGGGACCGTTCATCTCCGACGAGACTTTATATACCGAGCTGGAATCCAAATGGAATGACGTTATCTCCAGAATGAACGTACTGGACAGGTTCATCAGTAGCCCAGAAGAAGGGAGGATTATAGCTGGGAAAATTCGTCAGTTTTACTTCGGGGATGAAGCTATAACTCAGGACTCCATTCAAAGTCTGACTGACATGTTTTCCGATGGCTGGTTTGTCCATGGTGCGAGAGCATCCGCCCTTGGAACCGCCCGGAAAGGATATCCAGTTTATCTATATCAGTATGCCCATCCATCACCGGACCTAATGAGAAGCTACTTTGGGCCAGCGGTTAAAGAATGGCTGCTAGAAAGTTCGTAATCTATTATTGTCACATTAGTAATAATCAGTGAGACATAAATCATGTAGATATTTTGCCGTTGGAATATTTACAGCGGTCCCTCATGGGCAGGACCTCTTTACCTTATTCCAAGTGAAAACTTGGTTCCCAGGATCGGATGAAGAGAATATGTCTCCAAAGGATCGACACTTTTCTCAGAATTTTATTAAGCTGTGGGTCGCCTTCGCCGTGCAGGGGTGATTTATTTCAAATTATATTTGATAAGTAAAAATGTGTCATTGTCATTTTCAACAAATGTCTTGATTATCATGTCATTTTATACCCGGTCATCATTTTAGAAAGCCCAGTTACCCATGGCGCACTGCCAAGGGAGAGTGGAAGCCCATCTCCAAGAATGAAGTGGATGGAAGCACACCCCTTCTCTGGTACAAACTGGCATCATCCCCCCGATACATTGACGAGGGTCAGTGGGGGAAGCAAGATGCGTTGTCATTTTGGGACAAGCTATACAAGGATCACTTTCATCAAACACTTTTCAGTTCCAGTTCTACCTCCTCCGGGTCGATAAAGAGGGAGAAGACAGAACTTTGACATGTACTCGTTAAACTCAGACATTCTTTATTTAAAAAAAGCTACAAAAATTATGCATGGGATGAGATGGTTTGGCTTTGTAATTATTCACATGACTGTGTAAAGTAAAAATTGTTTTCATAAAAGTCAAGTCAAGGCCATACTTTTCCTCGTGATTGTTTCTCTCTCAATAACAATGATTCTGATAGTAGTATTTACTAAATATAAATTGGTTTGATTGAAGAAATCAAAGTGATCGTGCATTTCAGTTACTGCTTTCCTTATGCACTGTTATTTTACTTAATGTTCAATTTCATTGCATGAATGGATCATGAGAAAACAGAGAGGAGACCAAGTTACGCAAGATGTAAATTGTTACTATGCTATCACAAGTAAGAATCATGTTCCTCACGTGAAGGTTAGTTTTTGCTCTCAAGCATCGGTCATAAATTGTCATAATACTCACTCATTCTCATTCTCATGATCACGGTCTGTCGTAATCAGTGCAGAGGATTGTAAACGTGAATGATAATAACCACAGATAACATTATGGAAAATGGGGTGGCATTGACATTGACGAGGTTACAATTTAGCTTTTGGTGCTGTCATGTTCAACTCACTGACTTAGCTGAAACCATCCACGCCGCTGGAACCAGTGCCCCGACAGCTCAAAGTACGACCTGGAGAGTGGGTGGGCTGGTACGGCCCCCAACCCAATGTAGTATTTTGCGGGTTCTATTAACAGAGTAACTTTTCGTTATGATTACTACGGGAATAGGAAAGTCAATACTCATGGCTGATGAAAAAATAGCCCAAATATCAACTTGTATTACATTATGTCAATAATCTGGACTTCGACAAAAATAGTGAAATTCAGGAATATATCCCTAATTATACAAAAACAAACTGATAGCGAGCGGAGCGAGCCGAAATTTCCTTTAAATTCACATAAGAAAGCCTAATTTGAAGTAGAAAACATGCAAGCTTCGGGATAAAATAATTTTGGCGAGCGTAGCGAGCCCGAAATTTTTGGAAATTTGTTTGGATTTTATTTTTTGAATCTTAATTGTAAACTGCAAAATTATTACAAAATTTTTAACCAGAAAATATTTCGTGGAAACCGAGTTGGTACGGCCCCTCCGGTGGTACGGCCTGGAGACCTCTCTCCATATCTCTCCAGTGTTGTCGGGGCCCTGGCTGGAACATAATTCTCAGTCGCTCCAGAGATTTAGACCCAGTCACAAGTCTGATTTAGAGTTGCGTGCTTGAAAAATAATTCCAAGGTCGTTCCAATTCGCAAGTGACTTTGGTCGTCATCATGACCATGTTACATCGACTATCCATTTTAGTTTTAGTGTTAATTCTACAGGATGATTTCGCTTCATCCGAAATCCATTTCAAGAAAGGAACCCCCCACGTGAAACTCTCCAACAATGCTCTTCTCTCGGGAACAGTGGATTT
Organism: Pseudosinella alba; assembly: GCA_034700485.1. NCBI lineage: Eukaryota > Metazoa > Arthropoda > Collembola > Entomobryomorpha > Entomobryidae > Pseudosinella > Pseudosinella alba. Next base: position 11,662 of record JAQIXQ010001077.1, read on the forward strand.
CTCCCGGGAGGGTCGTCCATTCCACTCCTTCTCCGGAATTCCTTATGGGAAGGTTCCCGAGCGATTTGGGGTGGCTCAACCAGCTCCAGCTTGGGACGGGATCTTCCACGCAACCAAAAACGCTGAGAAAAAGTGCCTCCAGATAAGTTTCGATCCGGACAACCCAGCCCCAACCGGAGAGGAGGATTGTCTGGTCCTCAACGTGTTCGTGCCCATGAATAATACTCAACGAAAGGGAGGTCTTCCTGTGATGATGTTCATTCACGGAGGTGGATTCGCTGTGGGTTATGGCCATGAATACGGAACTCATCACTTGATGGACGAGGATGCCATCCAAGTCACGATCAATTATCGACTTGGCGTACTTGGCTTCCTCAGCACTGGAGGAGATTCGGTTGTTCCTGGGAATAATGCCTTGAAGGATTTAGTACTTGGCTTGAGATGGATTCAAGATAACATTAAGAAGTTTGGCGGCGATCCAGGAAAGGTCACAATTTACGGAGAGAGCGCCGGAGCAGCCCTGGTCCACTATTTACTCCTGTCCCCGACAACTGAAGGACTATTCCACCGGGCGATATCACAAAGTGGGACGGCTTTGGGCCCCTGGGCATATAACCATAATCCGAGAGCTCTCGCTGTCAAGTTGGCTACTTACATGAAGTGTCCCACATCAAATGGGCAAGACAGTGCCATCACCTCTGAAGAAATTGCAACCTGTTTGAGGAACGTTGACTCTGGGGAGCTTGTCATAGCATCAACTAGCCTATTTCCCAGTTGGCCTCCTGGCAGCCTGGACAACATCCTTGACTTTGGACCTGTGGCGGAGTCATCATATTCGAACAACCCATTTTTAACGGAATCGCCTTGGAAGCTGCTTCTCGATGAATCTGCGCCTCTTCCCAATAAAAACGTCCCATGGTTTGCTGGGGTAACGGAAGACGAAGGGATATTCCTTATGTCACCTTTCCTCGCCGACGAGAATTTATATAATGAACTTGACGACAAATGGAATGATCTTATTCCAAGAATGAGCGTCCTTGACAGGTTTATCGATGGTCCGGAGGAAGCTGGGATTGTGGCTGAGAAGCTTCGAAAGTTTTACGTGGGAGACAAAGCTGTATCCACGGAGTCGCTTATAAGTCTAACTGATCTATACTCAGACTGTTGGTTTGTCCACGGGGCAAGAACTGCAGCTATTGCAGCCGCCAGGAAGGGAGCTCCAGTATACATGTTCCAGTACGCCTATCCTGAGCCTGCCCCAATAATAAATCTGTTTGGGGGAACTGTGACGGACAAGGATGTATTGAAAAGTTGGTACAAAATTTTAAAAAAAATAATTATTAATAAGCCATTACAATTATAATTGACAATATTTGTCATAATTTTACGCAGTGGTCGCCCACGGTCAAGACCTGATTACGATGTTCACCGTCAAAAGTTGGTTTCCCGGGGCTGAAGAGATAGTTAAATTTGACAAGCCAGAGGATCTGCTGTTCTCCAAGAATTTCATCAAGTTGTGGGTCTCTATCGCCATTCATGGGTAATTTGACATGTTTATCAAACGCATGAACGTTTCTTATCAATATCATCTTACCATCATTTTGACTGTGACTGTGATCCGTTTTCATCTTTTTAGGAAGCCAAACTTCCCCTGGCCAACTGCCAAGGCAGAGTGGAAGCCCGTTTCAAAGAAGGAGTTGGACGGAACTAAACCATTGAGCTGGTATAGGCTAACCCCATCCCCTGAATATACTGACGATGACCAGTGGAAGAAGCCGGGCACTTTCTCATTCTGGGATAAGCTCTACAAGGATCATTTCCTAAGCAAACTTTTGAATAGTAATTCTGGAAAAGGACGAAAGACAGAACTGTAGAGAATAATAACATGTGATGATTAAAATGCCTTATGACGATAAATAAAATTCAGGCTTGGTCAGTAATTTCATATCGTTGTATCATCATTGCCAAAATAAATTAAAGGATATTTTAGCTTGCTAAAAAGTCACTCGCTTTCCATCTTCTACTTCTCATTTTCTTATAGCTGTGGTAATAAATAATAGCAGTAAGTTCGTCAACATTCCTATTTTGGGAAATCGCGTTGTTTACCAGACCAACTGTCATTTTGATTCGAGTGGGGGCATTGAGCATGAGATTAAAAATGATATTCTGTTACATGGACACTGGGCTAAAATGGAATCTGCGATATTGATTCGGCTTTGGACAAACGCATATACGGGTTGCCAGAATTCCTTTGCTTTCGTCAACAAGGAAATGTCACAACTGGAAATACTTCATTTATCTTTATCATAATTTCCATTTCCATTTCGTGCGTGCGTCTGTGGGTGGTTGAGCTGTAAATGATATGACTTGATTCATAATTTTATGTAATGCCGTGACAAAATACGTCCTCCACATTATTCATAAAAGCGTGACTCTGACTCATCCACAGGTGAAAGCATATTAGGAGAAAATCTTTAATAATATGCAGGAGAGTTCTGGAGAATAATATTTGCCCAATATTTGTGACTTGGATGTGGTTGTGGCTAACTTCCTGGACAACATTAGGCAAGATATATTTGAGGATTGATTATCCCACCCATAACATTTTAGATGACTGCAAGAGGAGACATTTTAAAAATGAACGAGCTGTAATGTGGAATATGAACAATTCATTGTTGATTTATTTCTTGGGGCATTTTGAGAAACTTTGATTTTGAAAACTAACATAACAAAACAACTTATTACTTTATGAAAAGGTACTACTGACTTTGAATACGTTTACCATGTCTCTTTTTTCTAATTGTTACATAACTATAATCAATGGATTTAATCCAATCTCAAATTGCAAAGTTTGGCTGGCAGAGGAGCTTTAAACAAATATTTCCACTTAGTTGCAAAAGAAGAAATCGAGACAATGATAGTGATGTGCCCATGGCATAACTCATAAGAAGCAACAGTTGCAACTAGTTGCTTCTACTTGTGGCTTGTAGCAGTAACACTAGTATAGCGGCTTCAAGCATCCATGAACTTTTCCCAGAACAGGTCAGAAATGGTGAATGGGTAGACAATTACATGGATAAAAATGATGAGAATATATAGCTATATATTATATTATATTATATATATATATATATATATATATATATTACTACAAAACGAGGATATGTGTTTTGACCAGCCACCTGATGCTCCTATGTATTTCTTTTATTTTCACATAGTGACCAGAGCTTTGTTTATTTTTAATGTTGTGTGATATATCTTAAATATCAACCCATTTTCTGAAGAACGTTGCCTTAGAAGAAGAGAGGCTGCTTGAATTAAATCATAAATTGGCAATTTACTATAAATTATAAAATTACAACTTGACTGATTAGTCAATACTACTACTAATTAACTTACTATTGACTTCGATGTTAGACCGATTTTTCTAAAGTTGTTTCTTTTTCCAGATAACAACAACTCCGTTAAGAAATGGCTCCCATAACTCCCCCAACTTGTAGTATTGGATTCTCTTGTACAATCTGCATGAGAACATTTTCCAGACAACAGCATCTAAATGATCACATGAGCATTCACACTGGAGTGAAAGACTTTCACTGTGATACCTGTGGGAAGTCATTCAGACTGAAAAATATTTTAAAGCGTCACAAACAACTTTTACATTCAGGCGAGAAAAAATTCTCCTGTGAATTTTGCAACAAAGCAATTCTTAGGAAGAGCCGCTACAAAACGCACATTCTGCGACATACGGATAAGGAAAACAATTTCAGGTGTGAAATTTGTAATGCCACGTTCCAGTTAAAACTCACACTAAATAGACACGTCAGACGTATACATCGAACAGACAAGTTCGCTGGCCACCAATGCCTATTTTGTGAAGGGCGTATATTTGATAACCCTTCGCAGCTGCACATTCACATCCTTTCACATATTCAAGAGCGGCCCCACTTTTGTAAATTTTGTCCGTACGAATCCCTTACAAAGAACGGTTTGAAAGTGCATCTGGAGACTCATGACCCAAATAGGCAGAGAAACTTCCGGTGTGATCTTTGCTCCAGGAGGTTCCTCACCAAGGCTTATCTTCTAAGACATATCACAACTCATTTGAATGAGAAGCATTTTAGTTGCGTCAATTGTGCCAAATCTTTCCGGACATCGTTCGAGTTAAAATCCCATCAAAGTGTACACTCCTTGGAGAGATCCTTCATCTGCAAGGATTGTGGGAAGGCCTTCAAGTGCAACACAGCTTTTTGGAATCACATGAAATTACCCACCTCCTTTCCGAAATATCCCTGCACAATTTGTGCCAAACGGTTTTATCAATCAGGGGGCTTGTCCAATCACATTAAACGAGTTCATACCAATGAGAGAGCTTATAAATGTGAGGTATGCCAGAAGGACTTCATATCGTTAAAGGAAGTAAAGCGTCATCATCAAGCAATTCACACAAATAAAGAGAAATTAATTTGTAAATTGTGTAACAAGGTTACCAGAACTGTGGCACAATTAAGAATCCATCTGCGGGGTCATAACGGAGGGGAAGTCTATGATTGCAAAATCGGAAGGGAGTTGTCTGATCGGAAAGGTTTGGAATTGCACATTCGGAACCATTCCAACAATAAAGACAATTATTAACTAGTGTCTCATGATGAAAATATTTCGGGCTCAGGTTCTTTCTTCGTTCTATATAACTATATATTATGTAATTTTTGTTTAGAATTTGTTACCTTACCACATAAATATTTTTAATTATTGTACTTTTTTTTCGATTAAAATTATTGTCATACAACTTAAATTAAAAACAATTCTAATTGTAATAATAAACGAATCGATTTAGAAACTTTGCTCCGTGAAAGTCCATACATTTCTGTATGGCGAAATCTTTACTTTGACCTTTGACCTACTTCTGGACATCGAATATTACCCATCTTCGAACTCGAAACTACAATTTTGCTTGTCTATCGATAGCTGAAAACAGAATTTAAAAAATCGACCCCGTTCTCAAGTTATCGTGCGGACACACGGCGCACACACAGACTTACTACATATCATCAAAACTTGGCGGACTTCGTCGCAAAGTAATAAATTCAAGTCAAGAAAATACTGAAAATGATCTGCAGGGCATCTATAATTCTAATAACATTTAGCAAGTATTTGAATCATGATACGCCAATCATAATATTATCATCCCTCATTTATGTGGACACTGAGCAAAAATAAAATGCACGATGGTGATCCGACATAAATATGGGGGTTCCGAAATAATTTGGTTATAACGTCAACAAGGAAATGTCAAAACTACAAATAGCATATTATTTATTATTACCATGCGTGCGAGTATGCTTTTGTGGTTGGGCAAGCTAGGATATGACGTGAATCTTCATTTTATGTAATGACGTGTTCGTGACACATGCCCGCAAAAATAATATGTCAATCACTCCATTCATATTCATAATCATGACTCCTCCACATTGGCTTTTCCGAATTAGTACATAAGAGCAAAAATTCATTGACAAAAATATCAGTCACGGAAAAATCCTCCAAGTGAAAACACATTCGAGAGAAAGTCATTTCTGAAGGAAGAGAAAATTTATTATTAACAATTAGAAATAATCATGTCATCAGACAAGTTGTACAGGCTGGTTTACTTCAACATCCGTGGTCTCGCCGAGCCCATCCGCTGGATGTTCCGGATGAAGAGTGTCGCCTTTATTGACGAGAGGATAGAGCTGGACACTTGGAAGGAAGAGAAAGCTCGTAAGTCATTCAATATTAAAACAATAGTCTATCTAACCTATTGTCATTCATTTCCAAATGACAAATGACAAATTAATTATTCCAGGATTTGACAAGCAACTTGGTCAACTTCCAATCCTGTACATTAACGACAAGACGGAGCTCATCCAGGTCCACACCGTCATGCGCTATGTCGCCAAGCAACTTGGCTTCAACGGACAAAAT
>JAQIXQ010001078.1:0-17609 GCA_034700485.1 Pseudosinella alba
GGGGAGGAATCATTTAATTGAACAGGTGAAGGGGAGGATTCAATCATTTAATTAAACAGGTGAAGGGACGGATTGGCTTACATTTAAATGAACAGGTGGAGGGCTGGAGGGGAAGATTCAATCATTTGATTGAACAGCTGAAGGGAAGGATTCAATCATTTAATTGAACAGGTGAAGGGACGGATTGGCTTACATTTAAGCGAACAGGTGGAGGGGAGGATTTGGCTTGCATTTAATTAAAAAGGTAGAGGGGAGGATTCAATCATTTAATTGAACAGGTGAAGGGACGATTCGCTTGCATGTAATAAGTGAACAGGTGGAGGGGAGGAGAGGATTGGCTTGCATTTAAGTGAACAGGTAGAGGGGAGGATTCAATCATTTAATTGAACAGGTGAAAGGAAGGATTGGCTGCTTGCTTGATAGTGAACGGTTTGATTTGAACAGGCTTGAGAGGGGGAATGGCTTGATTTGAACAGACGGAGGGAGGGTGCGAATGGTTTTGATTTGAACGGGCGGAGGGAGTGGGTGAATGAATATTGAACAATACCTTTGCAACTCGACGTAATTTTGTAATTATTTTATATTTTGATTAACCAGATTGGTCTAGAACGCGAGTAATTACTCGCGCTGGCTTTCTAGTGTAATATAAACAAGGGAATTTATTTTCATGGATTTTCGCGCATTGCCCCAGTGGCTTCTCCACCCAGCCAACCCAAACCCAACTAACCTATGTGAGCAACATCAAATTCACGCAATGGTTCAAAGACATATTAACCAGATTGAAAGGGGTCTGCCGATCCACAAAATTTGTGGAACCAAACCTGACCATGACTTTCCCCATAGATCTCACCATCCTCTTTCGCAACAATTTCCTCCCACCCGCCGAACTGGTTTTTGCAGCAGCCAAACATTTTTCGCACTGTGCGAATACACCAGCAGCAAAATCGAACATGACTGTTCCAACCAGGCTATCCACCAGGACGAATGGGAACAGCGCAAACCCAGGCATGTCGATATATCTGTGCAATTTCACACAAGCATACAGACAAACCACATTGAAGACCGAGACGGCAAGCATCAGTTCAGGGACGAAAATCGTTTGGAAAGTCTCGTTGAATATGATCCCAACTAATTGGACCTGTCGATATACCTGGAATCCCTGACCATATTCATCTTCCGAATCACAGTGACGCCTTCCAAGCATATCTTTGGCATGCCGAAGGTATCCCTCCAAACAGCGGACACTAACCAGGAAATAGGTGAATACCTGGAACATGGCCGTTGTGCTAATTGAGAGATAGACGTAGGCATCAAATGAGACGATCATCATTCTGAGAAGGCAAAAGACAGGTCCAGTGAATTGAAGACAGTGAGCCCCTCGATGGAAAAGGATGTACTCCAGGTTGGGCGGCATGCATGGCTTGAAGTAGAGCAGGGCCCCAACAATCTGGGGCAATGCAAAGCAGGACAGTTGGCCAAGGACGATGAGCAATTTGGTCGTCATCAGAGTGCCTCTTTGAGAATGTCTTGCAGCTTTTTCTGTAAGGAGGAATTTAAAAAAAAAATAAGTAGGTACATTAATTTTTTACCATGAATTTCACCAACATTTTTTTTACCCAGCCGATGTTTCGTCTCAAATTCCAGGCAGCAACGCATCAAGTTGAAATGGTCACTTCCACCATCTCCACCAGCAATGAAATTAAGGCGGAGAGGGTTGCAAAGTAGGGCGCTCCCCATGAAGAAGATGGCTACCACTTTTTCGGAGAATTCCATACTGTCCAGAGTGAGGAGATAGTTGACTAGCATGATTGATCCGTATATTGCTTGCAGTGCAAAATTCATCTTGTAGTAGAGAAGCTTCTGGTTAGAGTTATATTTCTGAGGGAGAGGGTGACCATCCGGCCATTCAAATGGGCTGAAGAAAAACTTCCCCATGAAGCGAATATGATTTTGTACTAACTGAATTGTTAAATGTATCATGACGCTATTTTTGAGCTTGTGAGATGCTATAAATATGCCAGAGAATCCTACAATGTGTACGCACTACCTTGAGACTATGATCGTGAGTTTGGTAAAGGTAAAACTGAAGATGAGTCAATATATGTATATTTTGCTCAATTCAATATTCAAAGTCTGGGATAATACATAGTCTAAAAGCAAAAATGAAGTTGCAATTGAAAAAAATTGGTTAAATTAAAAACGTAATGATTTATGAATTTATTTTACTAACAGTTGAAATGTGATAACAGGGCATTTCAGTCAAAAGCGACACTGATTGTGAGTGTGAAGGACAAACTTAGGCAGTCAGGTATTGAACCGGGTTGGCCAACCCACTCGGTTTGTCAAACTCGTAATGTACTAATTAGAACTTGCATAAGTTGTTTGGTTTGGTTACGATCTTTCCCGTATAATTTACCCATGCCAGGAAGGAACTAACTAAGCTCAAAGCTCGTTATCCTAGTGACGTCGATGAAGGTGTGGATAAGTGTCCCGGAAGACAGTTAGCTGGCTATCCACTTGTGGTATTCACATTACAAGGCTAATATTTTGCACTTTCCAACTATAAATTTTACCCACGTGTGCCCAAACAATTTTCGTAATTTAAAATTACTAATTTGAAAGATTACGTACATAGAGAATGACGGGAGCATAAATATGTCATTTTCATTGAAACTTAATTAAATGGTGATTCTGATTATGAATATTCACCTATATAGTTTGATAAACATGCTGTGACTCTTCAATATGTACGCCTACCAATTATTATTCTGCTCGAACTCAAAATGCTTGATGATGCTTGTGGTCATATAATATTTAAAAATCAAATTAAAGCTAAATGCAATCAAATCCCGCTTGAAAAGTAGTTGAGTTTTTTTTACAAGATAAAATATAATTATAGATTTAACTGATATTAAATTATTATTTGTGCCAAATGTGCCAAAATTCCTATAAAAAAGTTCCCATGATTTCCTATGAGTACACTAATCTAATTTTTAAATTAATACATCACATCTACAGCATAATATACTTACCATTAGCCCGTCTGTTATTTGAGCAACACAAAATATTTAATGGCCTAAAGACACACATTGATCATATTGAATGGGGTCTGACGATTCGTAAAATTGGTTCTAACCTCTACTTTCCTTGTTGGCCTAGCCACATTTTTACCACTGGCCAAATCAAATTTGGTTCACCTTTTCCCTTCTAAGTAAGCAAAGTCAGCTTTTGCATTTTATGTGAGCAACATCAAGTTGACACACTGGCTTAGCGACATATTAACTAGATTGAACGGGGTCTGCCTATCCACAAAATTTGTGGAACCAAACCTGACCATGACATGCCCCATCGACCTCACAATCCTCTTGTGCAACAACTTCTTCCCACCTTCCGAACTAGATTTTGCAACCACCAAACATTTTTCAGACTGCGAGAATACCCCAGCCGCAAAATCAAACATGACGTTGACGATCAGGCTGTCCACCAAGACGAATGGGAATAACGCAAACCCGGGCATGTCTATATATCTGTGTAATTTCACACAGGTGTACAGACACACCACATTGAAGACCGAGACTGCAAACATCACCGATGGGACGAAAATCGTTTGGAAAGTCTCGTTGAATATGATTCCAACAAGTTGCACCTGCCTGTATACCTGAACCCCTTGATAGTATTCAGCTTCGGATGGGCAGTGACGCCTTCCAAGCATAACCTTGGCATGTCGAAGGTATCCCTCCAAACAGCGGATGCTCAGTAGGAAGTAGGTGAATGTCTGGAACATGGCTATCGTACTAGTTGATAGATATATGTAGGCATCAAATGAAATAAACATCATCCTCAGAAAGCAAAGGGCAAATCCGGTGCAGTGAATACAGTGGCCTCCTTGTTGAAATATGATGTATTCCAGACAAGGGGGCATGCATGGTTTGAAGTAGAGCAGGGCCCCTACGATCAGCGGTAATACAAACGAAGACAGTAGGCCAACGACGATGAGCAACTTGGTTGCCATCAGTCTCCCCCTTTGAGAATGTTGTGCAGATTCCTCTATATGGGGAATTATATATGTCAAATAATGTCTAATTTCAACCATCTTGTAACAATTTACACGAAATGAGATTTTATACCCAAGCCATTTTGTCGTTCAAACTCCAGACAGCAACGCATCAGGTTGAAGTGTCCACTTCCGCCATCCCCACCTGCAATGAAATTAAGGCGGAGGGGGATGCAAAGAAGAAGACTTGCCATGAAGAAGATGGCCACGACTTTCTCCGAGAATTCCATACCGTCCAGGGTGAGGCGATAGTTGACCAGCATGAGTGACCCATATATAACCTGAAGTCCAAAATTGACTTTGTAGTATATGAGCTTCCGGTTTGAATTGAATTTCCGAGGGAGAGGGTGACCATCCGGCCATTCAAATGGACTGAGGAAAAACTTTTCCATCAAGCGAACATGAAATTTGATTAAATTCATCGTTAAATGAATCATGGTGCTAATTTTATTTCCGTGAAATGTAACAAATATTAATGTACGTAAGCTAGGGCAGAGATATAAACTGAAGGACAAAATCAAATTATTGTTTAAATTTGTTAGGAATCCGGTTAAATTCACACCTTCATGGCCTACAAATTGTTTTGATTGACAGGTGAGAAGCGAAAAGCAGAACACATCCGCCAAATGAGACGATGAATTCAAATGAAGGACAAACTTTCGCAGTCAGGTATTCAAACCGTGTCGCGGACAACCCACTGGGTTTGCCAATGTTCGGAGTGTAATTATAAATGACATAAGTTGATTTGGTTTGGTTCGTTCCCACTTAATTAACTCCTGCCTGCTGGATACCTCCTTACCTGACCTGAGTGACGTTGACAAGGATGGTTTAGATAACTGTCCGGGAAGAAAGTTAGCCAACCCTCTTGTGGTTTTCTCATAACATGGCTACTAATTCTACCTTCCAGATTTACCACTTAGTGCGAAAACAGTTTTCGTAATTCTAAAGATTCCTCTCATAGATAATAGCGGGAGCATAAACAACATGTTATTTTCATAGCTATCCAATTAGATTATGATTTTGTAATTTCCTTACCAATTTCGAAAAACATGCTGTTGTGACGTTCATCAATTTAGTATACCGGAACTCAATTGTTTAAAGATGATTATAGTCATGCAATATTAGAAAGGCAATTAAATCTTAAGGCAACCAAAATCCTCGTAAAAAAACTTTTTGCAGAATAAAATTATTTAATGGATATTAAATTATGTGAAAAATTTGCAAACAATGGTACCAAAATTTCCTAACACTGAACTACATAATTTGCAAATTGACACGACATCTATATAACATAAACATATTATCAGCTCAATTGTTCAACTAATTAAGTAAGCAACATTAAATTTACGCATTGGGCCAATGACACACTGATCAAATTAAACGGGGTCTGACGATCCACAAAATTGGTTGACCCAAATCTAACCACGACTTTCCTCATTGACCTCACCACCCTCTTCCCAATGACCATCCTCCCCTTGTTCAACCGGGCATTTGCAACCCCCAAACATTTTTCTGATTGGGTCAACACCCTGGCCGCAAAGTCCACCATGACGGCCCCACACAAGCTATCTAAGAAAACCACCGGAAATATTGCGAAACCAGGCATGTCTATGTATCTATGCAATTTAACACAAGTATACAGACACACCACGTTGAAGAGGGAGGCGCAAAACATCATATTTGGAACGAGGATCGTCTGGAAAGTCTCGTTGAATATAATGGCCACAAGTTGAACCTGTCGATAGACTTGGACTCCGGAATAGTATTCGGATTCGGAATTGCAACGACGACGCCTCTTCAAAGTTTCCTTAGCATATCCAAGGTACCTCTCCAACGAGCGGACGCCAACCAGGAAATAAGTAAATATTTGGAAAATGGACGTCGAGCTAATTAAGAGATAGATATAGGCATCAAATGAAGACATCAGGATCCTCAGGAAGCAAAAATAACTTTCTCCCGCTAATTGAAAACAGCGACCTCCTGAGCCAAAGAGGATGTATTCCAGGTTGGGCGGCATGCATGGTTGGAAGTAGAGCAGTGCCCCGACTACCGGTGGCACTGCAAAGCAGGAGACGAGTCCAAGGGATATGAGCCCTTTGGTTATTACATAAGGGCCCGTTGATCCCCGTGTGGTATCTGCGAAGGGAGTTAACTGTTTATTAACTAAGTCAAGTTTAGTAATTAATTAGTGCATGCATCCGCATCCATATAGTATTTTTTTACCCAATCCATGTCTCCTTTCGAAATCTAGGCAACGTGCAAGCAAACTAAAGTGGCCGTGCCCATGATCCCCATCCCCCCTCAGAACAAAATTGAGGCGGAAGGGTATCCCAAGAAGTGCCCCACCCATGAAGAATATAGCAACCACTTTCTCGGCAAAAGTAATCCTATCCAGGGTTAACATATAGTTGATCAACATGATTGTACCGTAGATGGCTTGAATTGCTAAATTAGTTTTGTAAAGGAGAAGCTTCCACTTGGAGTTGATTTTTGAGGGGACGGGATGACCAGGCTGCCACCCGTAAGGACTCAGGGACCACCATTCCATCAGGCGAACGTGGAACTTGATCAAATGAAGGGTTGAGTGGAACATGATGCTCGAAAAATTCCAAAATACGTATGCACCAGAGATATGTTTTGGTGGAGAAAACGTTTGCTTTTGTGTCTACGTGGTAATGTCACGTTTATTTCTGGAAGCTTTGAGCCTTTTTGTAAATCTAAAGAGGTTCGTTACTCACCTTCCAAATAAAATCAATAATAGCTTAAATTATTATTGAAAATCGAAATGAGATAAGCAGGCAGTCATTAATAAGGCAATTAAAGTAAAGAGAATATTTAGTCAGTCAAGTAGCCAGGATAAACAGTCATGTCAAGAAGCTTCAAAGGCGTTCAAATAATGCCGAATAAAATAATAAGCAAATATTGTTCCAAGCCCAGGGATGGGAAGGTGGGAAAAAGTCTAAACTGGAAATAGTGGTTGTTACCAAGAAAATTCGAAATGAAACAACTCACAATCAGTTTGCTGTGGGAAAATGTTCACTTATGGATATTTGGGCAACTTTCCAGCGAATTCCCTGGGAATAAGTCCTGGGAAAAAGTGCGAGGTGGGATTTATATAACATCCTTGTTTAAACCATATAGGTATGTAACTATGTTGGTTGGTAGTTGCCCTGTTCTGTAGCCATTCTGGGAACCTGCCCAAAATATAGAGATGGACATAATTTATTTAGCAATAACTATAATTTATTTTCGCATACTACTCGATTTTCCTCGGCAAAATTCAAATTTTAATTGCCGTTGATACTGTTTTGTCAGTTTCTGGCTCTTAATTACTCGCATAGTACCGGGATGTGTCCCACTGTACTGTATTTGCCTGGTTGGCAATTTAATGTTTTAGAAAGTGTGTCTGATAATAGACTGTCTGTTTACTCCAGATATTTATGCACCATGAATTATTTGTGGGAAAAAAATGTTTGCTTTATTGATTTCATGTGGAAGTCATCGCAAGCTTTGGATGGAAACTTTACGACTCCTTGTGAAAATGACGTGCTCCACAAGAAGGAAAAGATTGTAGTAAGGAAATGGCGACTTAATACGAATAAAAACATGAATTTGGTGAAATACGGATGGGAAACAATAGCAAAACGAAGGGGGATGGATTAAATGTAATTATTTGCGAGTTATGGATTCTGCTCCAAATCTATTCAAATAATTTACCCTTCAAAGTAACATTTAATTAAAGGGGTAACAATTCCTCATTAATCATTTGTCCATGTCATGTTAAGGTCAATTCATATGCATATACTATTCATAAGATATAATGACATTAAGGATTAGCTAATACTTACTAAAATATATGGGCCATGGGAGAGGTAGCTATGAAGGAAGTTAACTGACCTGTTAAAATAATTTTTTAATAAAGTATTTAAATTTATCATGCAACGACGAGAGAAGGGAATGGCGACGGACAGGATGATGATGAAAGAATAATTGATTAATATATTGTGCTTGCGTTCACTATTAGCAAACTGACGAGCAATTTCATATATTACGTTCATCTTGTCAAATAATGCTAACAAACCAATACTGACATTTGCCATGACGCACCCCCACCCCTTCCCATTCCTAGATAACTACATTCATCCACCCCATCATCATATTATGTAAGCAGCATTAAATTTACACACTGGGCCAAAGACATATTGACTATATTGAAAGGGGTCTGTCGATCAACAAAATTTGTGGATCCAAACCTAACCATGACTTTCCCCATTGACCTTACAATCCTCTTGCGAAACAAGTTCTTCCCACCAGTACAACTTGCTCGGGCCACCCCCAAACATTTTTCGGACTGTGTGAATACCCCTGCTGCAAAGTCAATCATGATGGTAGCTACCAGACTGTCCACCAAAACAAATGGGAACAACGCAAACCCGGGCATGTCAATGTGTCTGTGCAACTTGACACAGGTATAAAGGCACACCACATTAAAGACGGAAGCGGCAAGCATAAACCCTGGGACAAAAATTGTTTGGAACGTCTCGTTGAATATGATCCCAACTAGTTGGACCTGCCGATATACCTGGAACCCTTGATCATATTCATCTTCGGGGCAGCAGTGACGCCTTCCCAAGATTCCTTTGGCATGCCGAAGGTAACCCTCCAAACATCGGACGCCAACCATAAAGTAAACGAATACCTGGAATACCGAAGTCGTGATAAACGAGAGGAAGAGATACGCATCCACAGACACAATCGCTACCCGGAGAATGCAAAAGCCAACTCCACTGAAGTGAAGACATCGGCCTCCCCTTTGAAACAGGATGTATTCCAAACAGGTCCTGCTGTACTGCAAGCATGGCTTGAAGTACAGCAGGACCCCCACAATCTGCGGTAATGCAAAATAAGACAGTTGGCCGAGGACAATGAGCAATTTGGTTATCATCAGGGTGCCCCTACGTGACTGGTGCGCGGATTTTTCTAAATATAGAAAAAGTAGTTATTAATATATAAAATAGTGATGTGTACGTAGAGTTTATATTATACTACTTAATTGGAACATGATTTTTTTTACCCAATCCATGTCTCCGCTCAAACTCCAGGCAGCAACGGATCAGATTGAAATGTCCACTTCCTCCATCCCCACCTGCAACGAAATTAAGGCGGAAGGGTATGCAAAGTAGAGCACTTCCCATGAAGAAGATGGCAACCACCTTTTCAGAGAATTCCATACTGTCCAGGGTGAGGAGATAGTTGAAGCATGAGTGACCCGTATATAGCATGTAGTGCAAAGTTCAATTTGTAGTAGAGAAGCTTCCGGTTGGAGTTAAATTTCCGAGGAAGAGGGCTATCTTCGGGCCACTCAAATGGGCTGAAGAAAAACTTCTCCATCCATCGAACATTTAATTTGATTAAATGTATGGTTAAAAGGATCATAATGCTATTATTGTGGTATGCCAAGTTTGTGTTTGTTTAGAATATTTTTTAAATAATCGAATGGATTCCACCGGGTCCCTAACAGTTCAATTCTGTGACTGGCAAATCGAATCAAATCTGCTCTTGATATTGAAATGATTTACATTCAGCCTTATTTAAATGTCAGTTAATGCGCCTAATTCTTGACTGAAGTCGAATGAAAGAATCAAATGTTAGCTGAGGAAGTCCTCTCTCGATAGAGCAAAGTGACTGATTTGTTTTTTAATTACATACATAAAAGGGTTTCAGTGATATATTCAGCTCCTTTCCGGATGGTCCCACATATTTTCCGGATTATAGACTGTCAGTATAATTAAATCGGCTTATATACCAAATGGACGTGTGAAGAGATGTTTAGATAACTAGCCTACTTACTGTTTGATAATTACTTAATGTCGAGTGTCGACCACGGTAAGTTGTTGCTCAGGAGGAACCAAATGAATTATGTGTTAGCATATCCAGTGTCACTTCCCCAAATATTAAGAACAAATGGAATCACAATATAATATCTATAAATTATATTACGTGACAAGAAAACGAGTTTTGGGCAAAATCCTTTCCTGGTGTGATATTTATTTCTTAAATGTCATGTCAACGTGTTATAATATTACAAGTAAGCCCGTCGCGTCCTTAGACAATGACGCGTTCTAGAACATTTCCCAGTCCCAGATCCCTCCCATACCATCGCCACCTTCCTCCGATCTATCCTCCACCACCTTCCTCCAATCTGAATGAATGAATTATGAATGGGGCATTGTCGGCAAGTAGGGGGAGCATGTACTTCCCCGGCCACCATAGGCACTTGTTAGGCGAGGGCGACGCACGCAAGAAGCACACAAACAGACGATACAATAGCTGTAAATAGCAGAGCACAGCTGATAGCCCAACTCACGCACTGCAGCAAATGGGGAGTATAAAAAATCGGGCAAACCAAAGGGAAACCCTGATGCTTTATATTATAGGATTCCAACATTCCGTTCATTTTAATGAATACCCTTTCATAAATTAGTACTAGTACATACATAACTAACTTTACCTCTTGCAAATTATGCGGCTATGTAATAGTAATGGCTGATGACAATACGAAAGCAGATATTTAGACACAATATATTATGGGGCAAAAAATATCGAGAGAATAATGTTTACTGCTAAAAAATAGCCATGGAAATAATTACCCAGCTTACTTAATCTACTTTATTGTACTAATTGGGTTTCACAGACAATCAAGTTTTGATGTATATGTTCATGTCTTTGGGGACACTGGCTAATTTTCAATTCCACGAGTAATTGGCTCCATATTGCTAATGCAATCAATAATTAAATTCATCATCAGTTAACCCGTTGGTGATGGTTAAGTAAAATTGTTTTCGACGGATCCTTTTGGATATCTATATTAGTTCATGTGCGAATTTCAAATTATCATGCTTAAATTGGTAACAGTCAGACAATATAGTGCTGGCCATGTATCTATTGAACTAAGATTTGTTTTTGTAAAAAATATTATAGCTCAACTATTATTTTTGATTGTGAGCCAAATAGTTCAAACTAGTTGCATACAAGTATTATTTTGGAATGGGTTTGATATTTACATGTTGTCATTTTACTTTTCAAATTGGTTTCATATTGCAACAAGAATTATTGCAAAATCATCTTAAATCGTATTAAATTTAACGCGTTACGTCTGTCATACAAGATGGAAATCAAATAAACTTTTCGACGAATCTTCAAATTTTTGCAAGCTCCGCTTGGTGAAATGAAAGGGTAAGAAACTACATATATTTTATTTTGGAAAGTCATTTTAAGTTCCATTACAACTGAAACGGACTTGACCCCCCGGGGAAAGGTTCCATCCCAGGAGGTCACGCACAAAAAACTAAAACTCTGTTGTCCGGGATGCCACTCTCGTTTCGGTGAGAGAAACCGACTAATATGCACTAAAAATGTCCCCTGTAGCGCCCTGGATTTCTATCCAAGGGCCTGAGTCCTCATCGCTGGATTTGGGCTGGTTAGCGCGTCACAAGTGTCACTGCCAAATAAGCCAATTGGTACACACATCAAATAGGATTTAATATTCCAATTGGGCAAACTCCATATAATTTGGAATATAAAAACAATTGGGAGTGGGGGAGAGAGACTCCCCCATCCCATATCACTGTCACAATAAAATACTCCAAACAGGGGAGGAGGGAATCCAGACGGGAATCCCCCTCCAAACTCTACTCAACTTTAAATCATAATAATAACTGGGGGAACTTTCCTCCCCCAGTTCCTCCAAACTAATAATAACAATTATGTGGGCGAGAACTTTCCCTCATCCCCACAACTCTTAAACATCTTATAATGGGGCGGGGGTAAATTCCCCCTGACCTCAGCTTATATTTTACGTGGTGCTGGAGACTCCAGTCAACCACTGCCCTACACTCTCTCCCTCTTGCAAGTGAAGTGAATTGGTGGTGGGGTAGGGACTACCACCACCATCGTCTCTACTAAATGCTCTGCTGCAACTCTTGCAGAACAGTCTGCTGCAGCGTGGCCCTAACTTGAAATGTATGGAATATTGTCTCTGAGCTGGGCTCAGAGACACCCTAAAACTTCCAGTTGAAGTCATCCCGGGCTGGGATTGACTCTCCTCCTCCGAGAATGACTTTGTCAATTCTCGGCCGGCCAAACTAAGAATTTCTATGGTCGGGGTCGGCCTAAGTACGCCGCAACAATATTAGTTGCTTAATTTGTCAATACACGAAAATTCAAAAGCTCTTTCCCAGCTACTCATTTTAAAATGGCTACGACAATAATCAACTCTTTAAATACTATTACATATACGACTCTGTGATAAACAAAGTGAACAAATAAGATCTGTATAGTTCCAAAATGGTGAATTAAAAGTAGCACATTGATTCTGCACAATTGCTTAAATAGTCCATGTGACCATTTACTCCTTGACTATTTTTCATGTAATTATACCGTTCACAAAAACATTTCGTATTCCAAACACATGCAGAGATTTACATCTCCATACCTAGACTAATTGAAAGACGTGCCATTTGCAGTTAAGTGAGTAGCATCAAAGTAACGCAGTGACCCAACGCCATATTGACTATATTAAAAGGGGTCTGTCGATCCACAAAATTTGTGGAGCCAAACCTCACCATAATCCTCCCCATCGACCACAACATCCGCTTCCGCAAGAACCTCTTCCCCCCATTTGAGCTGACGTTGGCCACCCGCAAACATTTTTCATTCTGTGCCAAAATCCCAGCCGCAAAGTTGAATATGACGATGACACACTGGCTCAGCACCAGGCCCAACGGGAATATGGCAAAGTAAGGCATGTCTATGTAGTTGTGCAACTCAACACAGGCATACAAGCATATGATCATAGCTAGCCAAGCATTAAATATCAGTGTCGGAACAAAAATGCTTTGGAAAGTGTCGTTGAACATGATGGAAATAAGTTGGACTTGCCGGTATATTTGGAATCCCTCATAATATTCGGAATCAGAGGTACATCGAGGTCTTCCCAGCATTTCCTTTGCATATTGAAGGTACCTCTCCAAACACCGGATGCTAACTGGGAAGTAGGCAAATATCTGGAAGTTGGCCGGGAGAAAAACTGAGAAAAAGACGAACGAATCAAATGATATAATGCTCATCCTCGTGCATATTAAGCAAAGACCTCCGCCTCCCCTCAATATGCCATGGCATATATCTCCGTTTCCGAATAGGATATATTCCAGCGCCGGTGGCATACACGGGACAACATACAGCAGTGCCCCCATAACAGGCGGAAGTGCAAAGCAGGACAGGATCCCAACCAAAATGAAAAATTTTGTTATCAGAACAAGTCTCTTTTGTGGAGGCTTCGTATCTGTAAATGATGAACATTTGTCATCAAGTCATTCTATTTATTTTTGCAATTTTGGGTTTGTATTACTTAATTGGCATGTTTGCTTACCCAATCCCTGATTTCGTTCAAACGACATGCAGTAGGCAATGAGGCTCATGTGGTCGCTATCATGATGTGCAGCAAAACGATAGGGAAACCCTAGTAGTACCACAGTCAAGAAGAACAATGCTAACATTTTCTCAAAGATGGTCATGCGTCCCAGGGTGAAAATATAGTTGACTACCATGACCGCCCCGTATATTGTGTGAATTGCAAAATTTGCTTGATAGGTGCGGAGTCTCTTTTGAGAATTGATTTTCTTGGGGAGAGGATTCTCAAGGGGCCAATCATATGGACCTAGGCAAAACTTGTCGATCAGGCGAATGTGGGTTTTGATTAGGTGGATTGTTGATTGGAGCATTGTCATGTGATACCTTAGGAATTGGAGATCGACACCGAATAGAATTTGTCAATTTTTGGACAGTTTTGTGGTATTGGGGTAATGTTAATCATTCTCGTTTGGAGAAAAGCTCAACCTTCAGACTGTACTTCCGCTCATTCTCTGCTGTCGGCATGGGTACGTCAATCCATCCAATCCAAGTGCCCTTGTTCTGCCTGATTATGCAAATATGGAATACTGTTAAATGGCTTGTGGACTAAAGTACCTATAGCACCGTATTTCGCCTTTTGAGTAAAATCCTGAGCTTGACTGGATACGTAATGTGGACACTGTACTTGGGGAACAATTTAATGGAATGGCTGCTCGTTGGCTGCAATTATAAATGCCCTTCGTCCGCTTCCCGACAACTGCAGATTGGCAGTGAGCACAACCATTAAGGATTAATACTGAAGAGAAATGTACATAGTGACTGATGGATTTTGGATATATCCATACATATAGATAAGAGAGGGTTGATACGATTTTATATAAGAGGTGACAGTTTTGATGTCAAAATTCAACTCAAAATTAATTTCAGAGGTTGATATCGGTCAAGAAAATATGTTTACTCATACCTACCCACAATTACAATATGCTAATTGTAAGTTTGAAGTGCTAATTAATACTCATATATAATTATCAAACTTGCCCACTCTGCTTTCTTGAAACACTGAATTGACAAAATACTTATTTTCTATGATTTCATCATCCATCCAATAAATTAATTTAATGATAAGTTAGCATGTTTTGCAAAACTGCTATTTTAATTAACTTCAAAGGATAAAAAGTATGGGTTTAAATAGGTATAGGTATTAAAGTATTTAAAAAAAGGATAAAGAGTATGGGTTACTTGAGTAGCCTACTGTGGCCGTCTGTCATTGCTGGGGTAAGTCTAATATCCCGAACATGAAATACCGTGGGGGTAAAACAATACAAAATTAATATAACGAAAGCATCTCCTGCATGCATTTTCAAAATTATTTAGCGATTTTTGTTCTAATAAAAAATAAATTATTATTTTTCTTGTGTCATTAGCAAAACGCTTGTTTTTACTTTTATCATTTCATTATACATTTATGGATTCAGGTTTGGGTTGCGATTTTGAATTTACTCATGTGTAGTATACCCGTATACATTGTGTACTGAGAAGAGAATAATTATCTGATGTTGGAAAGGAAATGACAGGCTGGATGCCAATGTTAAATACACTTTTCGTAATTAATACCTTGTCAACCAGACAAAGTTGACGATTGCTTTACATATCATATCATAACTGTCAATGTGCTAATGATAAGTTTGAATTTATAATTACTATTCACCAATACATGTCTAATTAAATCCGATTTATTTTCTTCATGGCATTTATTGTTTTTCATAACCGGAATTATATAATCTTGCCCTTTCCCAATATATTATCTTTTAGATTGCCTTCTGCCTTCTGTCAATTTTAATGAAGGGTAGACCTACTTCCACTTGGATTTTTAAGGATAATTTGTTTTTAAGATGCATGACTAATGAACGACAAAATTCTAAAAACTGTGGCTAGATTATATAATATGATATAGCGAGCAAATTGTATTCATTATCCTTTCGTTTCACACCGTCATGCCCTTAAGTTAACAATAGTAAATTAACGCAACTATCCAGCGCATGATTGATCAAATTGAACGGGGTGAGTTGGTCAACAAAGTTGGTGGAACCAAATTTTACCATCACCTTCCCCATCGACCTCGCCATCTTATTGTGGACGGAGTTCCGGCCAAACTTGATATTGCTCAGGGCACCCATCCGACACCTCCCTGATTGGACCAGCACCCGCCCCGCCATTCCAATTGCTAGGATGCAAACCAGGCTCTCCACCAGGACAATTTGAAAGAAAGCACATCCTGGCATCTCAATGGAGTCATGTAGTTTGACACAAGTGTACAAGCTTGTGGTAAAGAGAGACCATCCCGCAGCCATCAAACTGAGACTTGGTGGAAATTATGTTAATTTTTTTTTGGCGAAATTAGATGAAGAGGAAAAAGGGGAAGAGCAGCAAGGGGTAGGAGGATTGCGGGGGAAGCATATTATGATGAAGGCTACAGTATGAGTCAAATTTTACCGGAAAAGTATACAATTAGAATTTTCTATTGCATTTGAAGCTTCTTCAATTATAATTAAGACTTAAAATAACAACTGAAACGCACATTTATAGTTGAAAAGAGCAAGTTGAGCATTATTATTTCTCAGCAAAGGAGAAGAATCCAGTTTTCTCCAATCTTCTTCACATAGTGAAGGCCGAGTGAAAGGATGTGATGCACTTCAATGAGCAAAACCTGGTAGAATTTTTTAAGACTGGAAACTGGTGAAAGGAATGTGAGAACCCCCCCCCCCCCAAAAAAAAACGGTACAGTTGGAGAACAAGACGAAATTGATGTAATGAGCCAATCAGTGCACAGGTATGTTGTGCCTAAGACAATATATGACGTGTATATATAGCATGTATTAGACTCAGACTATGCGCATGGATTGTCTGCGTTTATGCATTTTAGGACCAAAATTAAAAAGAGGAGACCAGTTTTTTTCTTTAGTTTTACTACTTTGTGTATAAACACAGGAATTCTTTATTACAATAGTTAAATATTACGACAAACTCAGTTATAACAATGATTTTATTTTTGTTTTTCGAGTACAACTATGATTTTAATTTAGGATTTCAGTTGCAATTGGTGGAGCTCTAATTACAACTGAAACGTACATTTATAATTGAGAAGACTAATTTAGTCGGTGAAATGAATCCAGAGGTGTTAATTTTTAACATAATTTTTAAGAAAAAAGCAGGAGAAAGACCTCATAAGACATGTATTTTTACTTATCCGGGGTGAAAGAAAAAGACACAGATTTATAGTTTTGGGTTTGGACCCTTTAGGGTGGTAAGAATTGTTGATAAGCAGTTTATCAAAGGCTCTCTTTCTCGTGAAAAAGAATACATGTTGATGCTTTTGAAAGTTTGCTGGAGAAAGTAGCATAGTTCTTTGTTGACACTCAAATATATCTTATTTCCAACTTTCTCTCCTTCCCTCAGCTGAACCGACTTGTAAAGCTCGACCATAAGACCGGTATCACTGTGTCGCTCTACATCTATGGACAATGTGGACTTGACGTTGATCTGTCCATGAGTCACTTCCTGTTTTTGTGCATTGCATGGACAAAGCGAATGGTCACTATCTTCATCATCATCCGATATGGGCGGATCATTGAGATCTTCAGTTATGATCAGAATATTTGTGTCCTTCGTTATTTCTTGCTCAGCATTCGCGCGGCCAGTAGCAGTAGGATCAATGGCTGACCGTCTGTCCTGCCAGGAACCCATGGCATGCTCCATTTTGCACTAGGTGAAATCAATTAATTAAATCGGTTAGTCAATAATGGAAAAATAGCATGGCAAATGGCCAAACGTTTACTTTGATTAATTACACATATGCAGCTCTCTAGCCGGTGGATGTGGGGCAGCTAAAGGTCAATCAACGCAATTCTGAGTACCACACCTTCGATCGCTTCAGTAGTCTGTCCATGAAAGTTCAAAAATCTCAAGTCTCCCCGAAAGACTAAGCTCATATACCAAAGCATATGTCTGAGCAAGCGCAAAAAGAGTTGTGAGGGGAATAGTTTAACGTAGAAGTATCACATCTCCCAGATTCGAGCATTGCATTGAGATCAAGTCAGCCCATACCAAAAGAGCTGGTAGAAGAGCACAAGTCAATTTTGAAAGT
>JAQIXQ010001079.1:0-17587 GCA_034700485.1 Pseudosinella alba
CCCGTACTCTTGTCCCCGAATTTTGAAGGTAAATTAACCAAGTAAGGTAACCTTATGTACAGTTGAATAATCTTGGTCATACCCAAAGGAAAATGAAGCCAAACCTATGGAGAGATCTTTATTTAATTTAGATATGTACATAAATAAAAAAAAGTGATAGATGCACTTGTGCTGTCGTTATGATTGTGATTTGTGATATTAAAATCGGATAATTTACGAGGAGTGGCTCCACTCATTTTAAACTGAACTGTCTTAAGATTGGCCCTTATAGAAAAAAATGCATAAAGGGAAAGGACACGATCTTCTTTAAGATCATCATCATCAAAAATATCCTCCTCCATAAATGATATTAGGCGTATAATGAGTTTGTTGACTTCAAATCTGGCTATGGCTATAAATTATGAGTTATCCCTCTGGTACACAATTTATCCCCATTTTTCTCACCATTTATGGTCATCCCGATCGAGTCAGTATATTGTTTTAAGGTGGTTGCTAGAGATTACTCTTGTCATTCCAATATGTGCATTATTCTAATGGTTATGGAGGTGTCTCCGGGCTGACAGAACACTTAATGACGTGTCATGTAATTGAAGAAATGTCCCTAAATAAGAGTAAACAAACAGAGAACATGCTTACTTTGTCTCTTCTCAAAACTTATCTTGTTCCTACACAGATTGAATTGTATACATTATGCTAATATTTTATATGATGCTAGTTTATCGGGATTTTATTGGATGGGTAAATGAACCTGTTCCACATTTAACTATAACTATATTTGCCGTTCGCAACATTTGTTTAGTTGTTGATTTAGCCAACTTACCCATAATAAATTAAAATGGAACCACTTCTTCTTCTAAAAACAACTTTATTTTAACTTACTCGCCCTCCCTTTAATGGAACTTGAAAGTTTCCATTTCACATTCCACTACTCATCCACTCAGCCTCGAGTTTCT
Organism: Pseudosinella alba; assembly: GCA_034700485.1. Taxonomy (NCBI): domain Eukaryota; kingdom Metazoa; phylum Arthropoda; class Collembola; order Entomobryomorpha; family Entomobryidae; genus Pseudosinella; species Pseudosinella alba. The sequence goes on from JAQIXQ010001079.1 coordinate 954, forward strand.
TCATCAAAAATTTAAAAGGCAACAGAAAAGCTTGATGTCCTCCCTGTTAAATGGGCAGGGGAGGGAGTGGGAGGGAGGTGCAACGTGGAGTGACATAACAAACAAAATCCATAGGTACAGGTACACTGCTCCATACATATCTAAATCTGGCATGACTTGGGTATAAATATATATATTTAGGCACACGTGAGAAATGTGACGACGATGATGGTACTACTCATGATGGAGTAATATGTATTAATGTCAACATCATCAAAAACTTTCTAAAATATATAAATTATATCCCTTTAAGACTACAATGGCAATAACTTCAGAAGATAAATGCAAACTCTTTTTTCTTCCTTCCTTGAAGTAACAGAAAGGGATAACGTAAAAGGCACTTGAAAGCCTTGAAACGTGAGCATACAGAAAAGGAGAAGCAAAAGAAGTCTCCAAAAAAATATATAAAAATCAACCTTTGCCTTCTTCTCGAGAGTATGCAGTGAGTGGAAGGAGAAAGGGAGAGTAGCAAAGTTTATTTCTTGGCTCCGTTTTCACGGTTTTTTAAAATTGGCCTGTCACCGAAAGAAGGAGAAGAGATGTCTTGAAGGCTGCAGGAAGGAGGAAAGTAAATGCGGGTCTTTGGTCTTCTCTCTCAGTCATCAGCGTCCTCTCATTCCTTCAAAAAATATTTTCGGTTCATGCTTTACTTACTATTGAAAGCTTTTTTTCGGGAGGGAGACGAGGGAGACGAACAAGATGGAAAAACTTGTTTTCCCCCATCCCTTGCTTTGTTTATTTTTAAATGACTTTCCACTCCCATACATCTTATAAGGGCAAAGGGCCACGAAAAGAAATGGACGAATCACTTTCCAGGGAAAAAGAAAGTGAAGGAATTTTTCAGGAGAAAACATTAAAGAAAATTCTATAAGCGAATATATCCAGGGCTCCATTAAGAGCTGAAATAAAATCAAGATGGAATATTTTTTTTTGCTTTTCCCATTACTAATCCTTTATTCATTCATGTATAGCGATATTATCTTCTGTCCTTATTTTGTCATCATCAGCAGCCTTATCACAATATGCTTATTTTTGTTAGTTGACAAAGCATATCATAAAAATAAAGAGATGGAGGTAGGAGTAGTCGTTCAGGCAAGATGAGAAGTCAGTTTAGTAGAATGTTCCCAGCAGCATCAATACAGTCCCACCATCCATTGGCTGAACCAATATAACTTTTTATTGCACAACCGGAAAAATATTTCCCCTCTACTATCTCTCCAAATCCATTCTATATATATGACAATTTATATAATCTCTATCTTATATCGTTCTGCCTATGCAATGATTTTGTTATTTTTTATCTTCCTCTTCAACAGAGATTCAATCTCGTTGCCTATGCCTAAATAATATCCACATTTCCCTTCAAGAAGGGATAGAGAGTAGATATTAGATATGGTGGGCTTCATTCTTGTAATCCGCCATTTATCATGTTGAATTAAAAATAAGGAGTTATTAATGGATAGAAATTCATATATCTTTCTATATATTCTGCAGGTGGAACTGAAATGCTAACCGTTTTTTTTTGCGAGAGTTCACGAGAATGAGCTTGTCAATTTGAAAGGGCATTGTCATCCATCCCTCCCATCATCTTCCTATCCACTGAAATAACATCATTTTTTCTAAATGGGGAATGTATGATATGGTGATGATGTGAAATGGGGTGTACTTTCCTCATTTGTTTACTCTCACCGACATAATATCGACATGGACATAATATAATCCTATAACTCGACTACTCGACGCATGTTTTCATGTCCTCCATGACCAAGATCACTTGTTTAGGTTGACGGGGCAGAGATTAAAAAACTGGATGAAAGTCGTTTCATCTCCCTTATGTATATGATGATGATGAAAGCGTTATGTTGTTTTCTTTTGGAGAAAATTGATTCCCTCCAAACCACATGAACAGGTGCGGAAAGGACCCTAAGCTCGTTTTCAATATAATATATGGAATATCTCCGTTCATACATTTCCAGTTCTTCCGTTCGCGGAATATTCTGCTGTCTTTATATTCGGTGGGCGTGGGAAAAGTGAAATATTCTATTTGTCTGTATTTGTCGAGGATGAATGACTATTACAAAGCTGGATGGCTTGTTCTTCTTCAGTTTCGTTAAGGGAAACATGTGTGTATGGTCTGCGATATATATACTATACATAGTATATATCTTTTTGGTCCCAATCATGCCATACCATGCACTATCTCGCTTCCGATTTCCGATCCAATAATGGGATTTTCTCCTTTTATATTTTCTCTAACATGCGGTCCCCCTCTCTTCCTCTGCTCATGTCTTACCTTATTATTCTGTTATATTCTTACACGACCATTCAGACCACCGCCAGCACCAACATCATCATCCCATCTATGTCGTTAATATTATCGAGAAATAAGGAACAGGGCAAAGGGAAAATCGCATAAAAAAGTTTAGGGGATTTTCCAGAAATTGAGACGAGGAGGAAGAAAAGCCGTATATTATCGTATCAGTATCATCAATAAATACATATATGTGTGTGTTCATTATTGCAAATAGTTGGGACGGCTGAGTATCTCTGATCTGATCATGATCATCATATGACTTCATATACTGGTGGAGAGTAGAATCGTCGAATCCATTGATTAGTTCACCGAAGTGGGAAAGGATTGAATATAGATCTTTCTCCCTTTCATCCTGTACAAATGAAAATTCGCACAATCACTAACTATAATGCAAAAAAAGAAGCAAAAAAGAGTTCTGATCTCTTTTTGCTGCGAATTCTTTTTTTTCTCCCCAAAAGAAAAAAAAAATCTATTCCCAGTTGTGTTACAGTACTTTGATGTTTCTCCTTGTATATTGGTCTCAGAGAAGGAGATCTCTTAGACGATGATATTTTCCTATAATGCACTTACTCTATTAGCCATAAGTACATTGTACATAGGTACATAAGTATACAATCCTTGATCCCATCTTCCGTTCTGATCGAAGCTTAAAAGAGAAAAAAATGAAACGATACGAATCTTATTTTGAACTCCCCGAGAAATTTTTTTTTCTCAACCGACTGGCTCCATTTTTACTACTGGGGTTATATAATATCATCCTCCACTAAAAGTATGTGTTTTTTTCGTGGAATGTAGCTACATGTTGGAGTTATGTGAAGGGAAAATGTAGTTACAATCAAGCATATATCCAGCTCTCACTTCCTTCTTTCTATATTTGTTCTTTCTCTCTCTCTCTTCAGTTGTGTGAGATGTGACTTCAGCTTCAACTTGCATTATTTGACTCTCTCGGGTGGCCTGGCCGGGAGGATACATTTTCTCGTAGAAAAAAAGTAAAAGTAACAGATGGATATATATATGAATATGATGCTCCATATTATTGCATTTTCGGTGGATATATATGTACATCTACTCTACTTATGTGTACTAGATGCTGAAGAAGGAGGAAAAAGATGAAAGAAACAATTTTTACGCATTGCGGTGGCTGTTAGGCTGGCTCACATATAAATATACAGATAGAGTACACTATTACAGCGGCTTCCTCCATATCATCTCGTGTGGCTGGTGTTTTTAATGGGGTGGTGTAGGTGTTTCGTTCTCCCATCTACAATTTCCCTATATTATATAATATAATCACATAATATTATCACATCATGCTCATCTTATTATTATATTCTCTTTTCGTTTCTCTCTCCCAACGACCCGAAATATATTTGAAAGATCACATCACGATCCCGATCACACATCGCCACTTCTTATGGATATATGGGAAATACAAAGTAGACGGATCCTTCCGAATAGAAAAGTCCCAACAACAACAAGTCAAGTCAAGGGAAGTCACAAGTGGCATTGTACGACCGCCGCCACGGGCCCGACTGCTACTTCTTCTTATATAAATGTTACTTTGTCATTCAAAATCCGATGCCATCCCATCCTGTCTTCTATTCTGCTGAAGCTCATCTCATCTCATTTCGTCGTCGTCGGCATCTCCGTTGTGCAGTGATGCTCTATGTATTTGTGCGTTGATGTGGATGGCCCCCATTCACGGAGTATAATGCAATCAATCCTCATTAGCAGTTTCATTCCCATTATAGTCCCTATTCTATAAAAAAACGGCACATTTTCTGCTCTAGTATCATTGTCTTTATATATGTCGGCGAGTATCTTGTCTTTTGAAAGCTTTCTCCACTTCTCAAAACCTTTTTGCAATATTGTAGCATGGCATTGTTTAAATGGCTAAAGATGTTAAGAATGCATGCTGCAAGGGAAGTTGTGTACATTTGGGAGAATGTGCATTTCATTTCATTTCCCAATCCCGTTCCCAATCTGTATATACCAGTGCTCCCCAAAATTTAGAGACTATTCCCAAACGAAATGGGTTCTCATTATCTCCCTCTAGAAAATTCGTAACGACGATATATATGATACGAAACAAATCTGCTTTTATTCCTTTCTGTTGTGGGAATGTGTGGCATTTCGTGTTTTATCCCTCATTCAAGACGATAATATCAAAAAGATAAACGTTAATTTCAAAAGGAAAAGGCTTGTTAGTTTGTTACAGATGTCGATACTGCAAAGATATTTTTGCATGAACTTGATATTTCGAAGAAAAAAACTTTAAAATGGGGTTAGGCTACTGTAACATACAGCGTATGCATAATGGGCTGAGGAGGAAATTGCGAAATAATTCACATTTCTTTTTTTCCACCAGTCATCAAGTCATTATCAGTAATCGTAAAGACGTTTAATGTTAATGTGGTTAGAACGTTTTAGTGTAATGCGAATGTAATTCCATTTGAAGGAACCGTAGAGGGATTATGGATTTAGGACTTCAATAGAAATATTTAGAGAAACAGAGAAGAAAATAAATCCTTTTGCCGATAGTGGGGTCTCCCATCATCATCATCCACTTTTCTTATAAAATAGTGGAGATATTTTTGCAGATAAAAATATCCCCCTTAGTGTGTAGGAAGTGGGAAGAGGAGTAGGCAATCTTTTCATATTGAAGTGTCAATGGTTAAGTTCTAAAAAATAGGTTCTTATAGAGCATCCTGATAAGATGAGATGATGAGATTCACATGATGAGATTCACAAGATGAGATGATGAGAAACAAATCCTTCTAAAAATGTTAACACTTGCCTATAAATATATATTATTATTGCCTTTTAGGAAAGAAATATGTTGGGTGATGATTACCTAAACGACTTTATTTATTCAAGAGAACATCTTTCCGAAATGTGGGCTTCTATTGCCAATTGATCTATCTGATAGGATTCTCGTATTCCGATAAAGCTTAGTGTTAATTGCACGTAGCCAATCGCAGTTTTACATATATTAGCCAACATATCAACAAAAAAAATCTGAAGAGTTGACAGTGTCAGAAGGTAGGACATTTTCAAAAACCTTTTCTGTATTTTAAAATATAAGCTCGGCTAGTTTAAAAAAAAGATTTGTCAAACCACTTCATACTAATCCTTGACTTTTCCTAAATTTACGGGCAACATTCGAAATAGACCAATCTTATACTGACACTCTTTTTTCATTGCCGCCATCTTATTCTATATTTTGTATTTTTTCTTTAAAATACATAAAAGAAAGATACTGATATGCTGGGACGGAACACAAACTCCTTGCTCTTTTCTCTCTCTGCAGAATAATAAATAAATAAAGCAATCATCTTTTTTTGTTGTTGTGTGATTTGTATTTGAAGCAGGAATTAAATATAGAAAGAGATATGGGAAACGCGGAATAGATAAATCCTGTGGGTAAAATTCATCGGATGATATGGCTTGGCTTTGATTTTGGCTGATATATAAAAAAAACTGGAAGCATGCAGCTCCTATTTTTATATGAGGATGATGATGATATTATATTTTTTCGCTGGACTCCATGACTTTCTCCCAAGCGTTATGGGGCTGAAGTTGAATCTAGTCTCTGATGCGCCACCACCGTAGCAAAAAATAGAGACCTGTGCTCAACTTGAAAATGCTGAAGTTTATTTTTTCCCTTCTCACAATGCAAGCTTCACACAGAAAGGAAAAAATATAATAATAAATTTTAGGGACGGAAGCGGCTCCCGTTGCCGCTCTAGTCAGCTCCATTCACCAAAAAACCAGAATGAAGGAATTTCCGCGTTTTGTTCATGCTATGCATGCATACTCAACTAAGTAACGGAATGTGAAACTGCTCCCCTGCTGAATTACTCATGACAGGGTTGTTACATGGAATGGGTGAATATTGTGGAGGAAATCATATCCGCTCTTGGCTTTGTCAGGCACATTCTCCTGAAAATTGCGGACTGGATCTTTGTATCTCTCTGGCTAAACTTATTTTTTTTTGCATATTGCATGATACATGCCTTCATATATCCGAGAAGATGGAGTCTCCGCATATCAATTTGATGGGATGAATGATGGGAAGCCATGAAAAAGTACTATAGTTTTGTTCATACAAAAGGGGGAGACTAGATGAATTGGAAGTTAAACGTGGAACGCATCTCGAATCCCGATTAGGTATGTATAGTTTTTCCAAGCGAAAAAACTTTCCGAAAGTGGCTGTGCTGGTAGTTTCCCAGAAGGTAACTTTTGAAACCTAATTCCCAAACATTCTGGCTGGCATGCGAGGGACATTCAGTAAAAGTGAAATGGGAGAAGACGAGCTTTTTTTTGGAGAAAAGTGTATTGGCCATAAAGCCCACTTGTTTTCTTTTATTAGGTACAAATGTGTTCTCATACTTTGTACACATATGCGCTTACAGCTTGGCTTGACTTGGCACTGCATCCGAATGTAGGCACTTTTTGCTATGTACATAATCATAAAGTGGAAATGTGCTTGTCTTCTTCCCTTTGAAATGAGATAGGATAATATATGGGAAAAGTAAGTATATGATGATCCCGATGATGATCTGGACTGGTCGGATTTGGATGGATCTGCTCTTTTACTTTCTCCAGTTTTTGTTGAGAAGGAATGAAAGATCGAGGTCACCTCCTTTCCATCTCCCATCCTATCTCCCTCTCCCCATCCCTCCCCCTTCCTTGTTGGTTAAAGTTAATCCCAGAGTAAACAGGAGAAAATACATAGTCAATATGTATGCTTATTTGTGCTCGTCTTTTTTATTCCCTTCCATTTCCATCTCTCTCATTTCTTTAGTCTCTCGGAGTTTATTTGTTTTTCTTGTGTATACATGGCTTTCCCCTTCCTTTCCAATGAGGGTGGTTGTGAGGGTGGGGAGATAGTGATGATGATCACGATGATCATGATGATGACTATATGGCTGGTAGTGGTATGTGGCTGGCTTCTGGCTCACAACGTGCCACCACAGCTCAAATTCAAATACAAAACATTTACTCTGATACTGATAATAGGAGAAGGGTACCTATTTGATATAGGTAAGTATTGGGGATAAGATAAGATGGTATTATGGGATGGCATTTAATTTGAAATGGTTTGAAATACATCGAAATATAATATGCCGACGAGACGAGATAGGCGATGATGGCGATGAGTGAGTGGGAAAGGCTCAGCTGGTGGAAAAGACACGAAAAGGATGGGATCTATTGGACTAAAAGCTCAAAACTACATTCACGACACGTGTACTTTATTTCACGAAGTGGATGAAATGGACACCATCATAATGGTAATCATGAGAAAAGCTCTCCTCTCCCCCTTAATATATATAACTGTTATTAAAGACAGTTTTTACGAGGTATTTTTGCTAGTAGTAGTGGTGTGGCAGTGGGGAGAAAGTGCTCCGTTCAGTTCATTCTGCGTGAGTGCCACTTACAATCCCCGTACGTGTTTAAATGTATGACACTATGGAATCGAGTTAGTCATGGATGACCCAGAAGGAACAAAAAACTCAAACTGACTATATATTCCTACCTATCTAACTACTTGTTCTGGTTGGGTTCATCGGTATACTAAATTCATATATTGTACATGGGCATATACTGTGTCAATTAAAAAAAGTTGAAAGTTTTTAAAGTACGATGGCAAGGAAAGAAGAAAGAGGCAGTAATGGGATTTGTGCTGTTGATGGCCTTTCACCGCGGGAGAAAGGCAGAAGGGGAAAGTAATATTAGTACTACTAACAGTAGTAGTAGTGGAGGGAGATGAGATGATACCCAAAAATGGAAAGAAAGCTCTCTATTTTACTTTCACTCTGGTAGAGTCCATCAACAGCAGGAGCAACAGAAATGGGAAATGGGGGAAAAGATGGAAGCTCATCCCTCTCTCGTCGAACGAAAATGGGAGTGGAGTGTGATATGACTATGACGATAGTGATGATGATATGGTGATGGCGATCATCATCATGTTAGAGCAAGAGAAAGGGAGATGGGATCCCAAGAGGAGAAAAATGAAGCCGCTCATTATCGCCTTCCTTCCAGCAGCTTTTGGCTCTTGGCTTGGCTTAAGCAAAATAGAGAGTGAGAGAGAGTGGGACCAAAGGGAACATATAGGATAGGATGAAAAAGAAATGAGTTGGAGTAGGAGTAAATGTAGACTGATGGTGATGAAGCGAAGAGAAGTGAAGGAGATATTCAGATATTCATAGATCAAGGCCCATTGTTCCACTATCACATTCTTCTCTCTAATGAATATTCTGTGCCACTTATCTTATCCCCCTCATTTTCCCTTCCACAAAATTGGAATCTTTTTATTGGTGGCGATGTGCTATAATGTGAAGTATGCGACATGTGATTCCTGTTAAACTTGTTTCATTCCACTTTATAGCAATTTCTTACGTAAATGTTGGGGGTGTTTTAAAGGAAACGTCAATCAACCTTGTGGTGATTGGCATTGTCAATTCTTGGAAGTGTTTTCCTTTGACTTTGACAGGATCGATTATGTGTGAGATGGAATGCGAGAGGGACTTATTCTTCATTAAAAAGCCTGATTTAATTTTTTGCTCAAAAGTAGGAAAAAAGTATGTGTCAGTCATCAGATACTATGGGAGATTTTGGAAGGATAAAAATGTGGAGATAAAATCCATTTTATTTTCTCATGAGCATGTTCTGATCTGCTCCAAAAATAAGTAAAAAATTCCACAAAAATACTGAACTTTTAGTACTAAAAATCAGTCCATTATATTGACTCTAACCAAATTCAAACTGGACGAAAGGGGAAAGAACTTGAGACGAACGGGAAGTAATACGGATAAGCTTGGTGTAACATTTTAGTGTCATTATTGTGGGAGGGGGGGGGGGGGTCCAACAACCCCACACCCAGCCCCATTTTAAAAAATTATATGAAGAGGATCACAATTTTACCTTCCATTGGAAATGGAAGTCCCCTTTCTTTAGGATGGGATAGGATAGGATTCTCTAGAGTAGAATGAAGTGAGGGAATTCCTACTTGTAAAAATTTAGTATAACTGAGGAGGACAGTAAGGTCCATATTACTTTCCGCTTGGAATTGTCCAGCTCTCCTCCTTGTCAAGGATTCACAATCAGTCAGTCGTCAGTCCTACTTGATTTCCTACTACAGTCCGCTGGGTGGGTGTATCTTAATAATAATGAGCAGTACTATATCATCCATCCATTCTGCTGGGTCAAGTGGATATTTCGTTAAAAATATGTGTTTTGGGTACATATGTTATGGTTTTATTATATTAAGTATATATTATATTATTAATACGCAATTAATAAATATTAAAAATCATAATGGTATATAAAGGGAATTTTTATCCCTTTATTCATATATAAGCATATTTTATTTTTTCATTTTTGTCTTGAAAGGAAAGGGGATCCACATGAAAAACGTAGATTTGGATGGCTAATTTAATTTTAGGTGTCCCACCGGAGTTTATATTTCATGCACGTGGAGATACAATTAAGGGGAGCTTGTGCAGGTAGTATATAAAGGGGGAAACGAAAGAACAGGCTGCTCCAAGCATAAAATTGATTGGGACAAGTCAAAAGATTATGAAGTTCTTCAGGCGTGAAATTGCTTGTTGCCACTTCATTGAACCGTAGTATCTACATTGCATATTACAGTCATAAAGTGTGCACACGTAATATTTGTTGGGTGGTAGTCCATACTACATTGCTGGATGAAGAATGGGAAAAAAGGATATAAAATGCATAAAATATTTTTTTCGAAGCACGGATGAGTGATTGCAAAGGCTAGACAGTGGGGATTGGGCTTCTGAAGTTCTGGGAGTACAGTGAATGGAGACACACCTAAGCATGTATGCTAAGAAGTAAGAGAATAGAGAATTTATACTAACTAACGATAAGTAGATACTTAGCATATTATGAGGAAACATGTACAACTAGTTATGATGCAAATAGTTTGTATTTGCCATTCTCTGACTTGTCCTTAAGTATGGGTTGTTGGCAATTTCCTTCGCTGGGAATCGGGAGAAATAAGGGCTAGCAATTATGAGGTTTATTTTGAAAGTTTTGCCGGAATGGGGCAGGAATTGTGTAGGCTGCGTATTTTGGAAATGGAAGAATTACTCAAGAAAATAAAATGAATTATATAAAGTATGATTCATAGTTCCTTCCTAGGAACGGGAGTACTCTAGGTACATCTTACGCAATTTTGATGCAGGTAAACGCAGTCCCAGTCTAAACTCTTGAAATACCTTACGTATGATAATAATTACCAAATCCGAAATGGGGCCCTTAGTCGTCAGTTTAAGTATTTAGGTCTACATATAACCCATTTACAGTGGCCGCATAGTATGGCATTGGAAAGAGAGGCCATAATTAGGTGGTTGAAAATTAAACCATATAATTATTATCGTTTTATCAACGTCCCACATGCCATTACACCACTGCACGGTGTAATTTCCCGCTTATGTAATGAGATGCTAGTCATAGAAGGATAAGGGATGTAAAAGATGCCTTCCTTTATAAAATGGGATTTGATTAGCGAGGAGTAAGCAAAAGAAAACTAGGGTGCGAAGAGTTCACAGTATTACCAGACTACTAGCTCTTAGCATACTCCGTATGTGTTAACTATATATATTACCCTACTTAACCACAAAATGAGTATGAAAATCCATATTTGTTTATTTGATAGTACTATTTTAATTTTGATTCAAAATTAAAGGCATTCGCATTTCTTAAATATTTCCCACAAATAAACCGGATTGAATGTTCACATAAAGCAGTCTATATAATCTGCATGAGTATCAAACATTTCCTTAATCTGTCTCTTCTCCTGTTCTGGTCCATCGATCCCAATCCGTATCTCGCGAAGAATGACTCCTGGGTGGCCCCGATTGCTGCAAGCGTTCCCGTCAACCCGAACATAGAAACTCATCATCCATCCAGCCACAGAAAGCCATCTCAACTCACCACGACATCCGAAGCACGGATCCCGATTTGTAGACTGTATCGTAGTTCTTGCTGGTTCAATTGTGGTCCCCTCCTTCTCCAATTGTTGAGGAGAAAGTCGAAGTTTTGCCTGCTTCACTACAATAGCAGAATTTTTTCCACATGTCGTGATGCGATGTAAGGGTGTAAGTATGGTGGTTATAAATGGAAAGGCAATAGGAGCAGGACCCCAATGTGAAATTGAAGAAGTTTTTTCCTAGATTTACTTTCTCTTGGGTTGCAAAAATCAATAGTATGAATTCAACAGGAACAGCTTATGCTCGCTCCCACTTCTTCAATGTACAAGTTTACTTTACTACTTTAATGCAATTTTCTGAATGCCCTCTTTTCAATTGAGGTGGAGTTGAGTTGTATTGATAGCTAAAGTTAAAGTATCTATAACAAACCCATACAAGAAAACCATTCCTTTGTAAGTATGTATTTTTATATGCACCTATGTCCCAAGTCCCTATGTGCTTTGTTGCCTTTCCAAAACTTCGGAATAACCAGGGACTAAGTGACCAGTTGCTTGTTTCTCACAAAAGTCTGGTTGTCTGGTATAGCATTGTTCGTTCCCTTCTGAAGGAGATTTTTTCACTGAACTTAGATACAATATATTATTATTGGGGGATGGATCTCCTTGATAAAATGTTAATGTGCATAGGCTGTGATGGGAATAATGAATCATGCATCAACTTCAATTAATTGCATGCCTAGGCATTCTCAGACATGCACTTGGAGTGAGATATCTTCCATAGATAAAGGGGCTATATACAGGGACTTTTATTCTATGGATCTCTTCCATTAGTTAGTTCTAGACCTTTCATTTCAGTCAGGCTCAGAAGAAAAATATAGGAAAATTGGGAGGGGGTAGGGAAATGCTGAGGCGAGAGTTAAAGGATGATAATAGGCATATTTTCCCTTAGGTATGTTCTGCATATCAGCTCATATTAAAAATTGAAGCGATTTTTTCATGATAGCTAAGATGATCATCATGTTGATCATGGTCATCATCATTATCATCAAATCAAATTGTAATTTAAAAAAAAGGTGAAATCATGCATAGCCATTTTCTTGCAGATTCCATTGTAGCATAATAAAATATTTTACATATCTAAGCAAGACTTTATTTGTTTCATGAGAAAAATTGCTTGCCAGAGGGAGAGAGGTAAAAATATATCATAAATGTATAAATAGTAGCCCTTTGCTTGCAAAAGAGTGAAAGGGAAGCCACAGAATGGCATTAAGTAGAGATTACATTTGACTATGACTATGACCTGTAGTATGTCACCACCGTACAACGTGTGGCTGTTTGGAATTCTCTAAGCATGAGCAACATGATTATAGTACCTACCTAGGTGGTACGATATTTATAAACAAGCTACTCCAATCCTTGTCCAGAACATCTAGCCCTTATCCTGGGTCCAACTCCGGCAACGACGAGCGAAGCAACAGTAGAAGAAAATGTAGTGAGTAGAGATGTGATAAGCTAATGCCTAAGCCTGTGCTGGAGACTCTTTGGGAGTTCATGATTGTGATGTGATGTGATGTCCATGACCATATAAAAGTCATATCCAGGACTCAGCAGGGGTAATCTTAATGCTCTCGTTTTCAACTCCAGAGAACATGAGGGGAAGGGCTGGAGCAAAGAAGATTGCAAAAACTTCACCATGTTTTCCTTTCCCCAGTAATAGGCTCCCATTCCTCCTATTATTTCCTTGGGGAGTGGACAGGTAGAAATATAATGGGAGCACAGCACAGGTACGGGGAAAATAAATACTCACACGCACGCATCATATCACACTCCTTCTTACAGGGCTTCCTTCCATTCCCCTGTGAAGCTGATGTGATATGTGCTGTTGCTGATGATGATGATGGTTTTAGGGTAGAAGCGGAAGGTGGATATAAATATAAGTTTAACTTTGTGGATAAAAGGTAAATATGTCTTTTAAGCATGATTATTTCATACATTAAATAAATTGCTTGTGAGCTTACCCAAGGGGTAAAGGTGAATTTTACATAACGGACTATGTATGTAGCAGTCATCAGGATTATTACTCAGGATAGGTATGTATATTCATAGATGATGTAATGTTTTTATGAAAAATGACTATATGAAACTGGGAAGAATAAGGTTACAATTATTATTAAAGTTGATATTTTATGGGCAGAATATCAGCCAAAAAATATTAAAACATTTGAGATGGGGTTGAGGTGCTGGCTTTCAGCTAATAAATCCCACACATTGCAATTCCCGTTAAGGAGGAGGAAGGGAAAGAATGTGGATTCTGATGGGATGATATTTTTTCGTAATGGGCTTATTATTGGGGGAAGGGTGTGAATGTGAATTTCGAGGCATGCGAAAAAGGTGGCATGGCCTGGTATATTGGTATGGGTGTATTTGCACTGATATATGTAGCCAACCAGGTAATTTCTACATGGACGGGGTGAGTATTTATCCAATAAAGTGTAATGAAATGCCTTATCACTCAACAGCATCATAAAGCACTGCGGTATTTATGGGAAAGCATAAAGGAGATCGTATCGTATAGGTGGAGGCTGCTACTCTGCCAAAAAAGAAAGAAAATAATTCCTTGTATGCTATTGCATTATATTATGACATGGCATGGTTATATTTTTCTACTGGAAAGTGTAAGCGATAATGTTGCAAATTGGAATCAAAATCTGATCCATATTACCATATTATACATATATAGAGAATGTGCCAGGTATTATACATTCTCAGTATAATATGAATGTGTGACGGTCTATTATAATTCAGGTTCAGTTTTAGCCTTTATACACATGTATACCGAGTCGGATTACGTAGTTGGAACGGGACTAATCGGGCTGTTTAACAGCAATGAAGCTAATAATTATTCTGCTACGCCCATTACAGACTCGATATACATATACATAACTCAATACTCATAAAATATGTGTATATTTTAGCATGGGACTAGGAGCTGGTTTCTAGTAAATGCAATTAATGTATGGCTATATATACTATGAAATGATTGTATACATATCATCACATGAGTAACGTACACACAATATGCAAATGCTAATACAAATAAACGTAAACTTGAAGTACTTATGTAATTTGCTTTTAAAAGTACCAAATCAATTGATTAATTTGTCATTTTTCTTGTTTTTTTCTAGGTAAGTTGAACCATTTTCTATTTATCCACTTTTCAATAAGATGATCATCCGTGCAAGCTGCAGGTTACAGGTCATTGGATCCCACTTCCGGTGGTATTTAGCGTATGATAAAAAATATTATCATTGTCCTTATGTCTGTCTCTCTTTTCCTTAAAGTTAAGTACGTGATGGTGATAATTCTTCTTCTTATCGTTAGCTGAACGGGATAATAACATCCATAGTTCTAGGAGAAAGCCACTATTGCCTTTATCCGTGTTGTCTAAGCATATGTTAGCCATTTCCTGGTTGAAAAATGGAGTTGAAGTCATTAAGCACAATATCCATTACAATAAATTAAATTGCTCGAGCCACTTCTTCCTTCATCCTAATGGAATAGAAAGACATTACTGCACTTTCGTGGAGGCACACATACAAAACTTTTCCCCCGGCCCTCTCGCCTTATTGAAAGTGCGAGGAGAGTTTTGTGTATGCAAGGGTTGTAGTGTTTTGAGTATTTGCTTAACTTATTTCATTATTGTGCTGCTGCGCTCAACACAAAAGCGAAGAAGAAAAATGTTTTATCTTTCTGTGCACCAACTGGAATCAATGCTTAAATGAGCCATGTATGACGTACATTTATTTCTCTTAATGAATACCCGACACTACTCCTCCCTTCAAGGTACAATGCTTCCCCGAGCCCAAAGAGAACTAGACTATATGCATACTAATATGGCTCGTTTGTTAGTGCATTGTCGTCTGAGAGAATGGTCTGGAAAGCTTAAAAAATTATTATTTCTTACTTTCTCTTCCCTTTATAAATATGACCCATCAGATGCGCCTGCTTCATCCATTCCTCCTAAACTTCAGCCAGGGTTATATATATTTTTGGGGGAAGAGTAGTGCCTTCACCAAGAAGGCTGAGGATTTACCGTAGATTTATTAGAATTGCCTTTTCTGCAGAGAGAAGGATAAGACAATCCGGAACCAGACACACAAAGTTTTTTTCCTGTGGGGAGAGAGTGAGACCGAGAGGGAGATGTGAAGAATGTATGTATTTTTTTCTGGCGGAACTTCAGAAAAGTTTTTTTTTTGTAAAGATCCTTTCCTCTCCCACTCAGCCTAGAGCTTAGACTATACCCTCCTTCGTCACACTTTATCTTATCCGATTTTGTCATTAAGAAGGAGTAGGAGTAGGCTCTCTCTCTCCCGTTGTTGTTTTATATGTGGGAAGGAATTAGTTTTGATAAGGAGGGAGGTTAGGATAGATCTTGATGTTAAGGAAAGTGAAGTAAAAGGCTAACTAGCCTTTTTATTTTTACTGACAATCTCTGAGCTGATGTGATATGGGCTAAGGGGAACTATGTTGGAGATGTTTTAGCGGGTTACACACTTCATGAGCGGGTTGATTCACTTCTTGCTACATATGTTGTCGTGTCGAGTTTGGAGGAAAAAATTCCAGTTAAGCATGATCCACTTGCTGGTTTCACGGATGTCCTATGGACCTTTGTCCCATTTCCAGAGAAAAAAAGCAATGAAAGTGTCCGGTTCAGTTTTATTTAGAAGACAGCAGCAGCCTTCTTTGCTCATGGTGGACTGGGCTGGCCACTGGCAGACGGTGGTTGTTATATCGGTGTTTCTTAGGATCTTCTTCGGCTCCTTATATTTTCAAGGGATAAATTATGGCTTTTACATCTACTCGAGACTGTCCCTTTGTTACGGAAATATAAGTGAAGTCCGTTGTCGGATTATCATCATCTCGTTGTCTTTATCTTGTGGCATTTTCTACAACATTAACTTTCATAGGACAAGGGGATTTCATTTTTGGGGGATCAAGGCAAAGGCATGGCATGACTAAATAGCACTTCTGACTTCTCCATAGTCAATGAAGGGAAATCAAGAGTTCTTCAACTAAAAACCCATTTTGATAAAATACATTAGTAAATTTCAACTCGGTTCTTCGAATGAGAATAGGTTAGAACAGGAAGTCTCTTCCACTTTTTGATAAGTTGACTAGAGGAATAAGGAGACAGGCTGGGAAAGGGATAGGCGTCCATATTTTAAAATGGTTAGATAGAAAGTTAAATCATGTTGCTGATGAGATCATCAACATGAAGTGTTGTTGTACACGTACACCAGGTCAACGGAAGTGGGCGGACAC
>JAQIXQ010001080.1:0-17559 GCA_034700485.1 Pseudosinella alba
GATATGAGAAGGGTGAAATTCACTCCATTCCTCACAAGTAATTCATTCGGTATGGTCGTGTTTGACTTTCTCTTCAACCTTTTGGGATCATTCCTGATTTTTTAAATCAAGACAATAGACAAGTCCGCTCTAATATACAAGATCATTGCCTTCAGCCTTCCAGCAATCAAAATAAAATTTCTGCAATTATTGTTAAAGTGAGTTTACGAACAATTATGTCGACCTCCGGAACGGCTTGCTGGAGAGGGAGCGATAGGATGCTGCTGATCCTGGTGCTGCTCTTGGGCCTCTTCGTGGGAGACACCTTGGGGGAAGGTGGAATCAAGTCAGGAACAGGGTCGAGGAGTGGTAAGATCAAACCTCTTTTAAATATTATTCCATTTTTAAGCCAAATCTATTTAGAAATTTTTTTCATCAGTCATCATTTTGCACCTGGAGGGAAATGGCTTTGGTGGTCCATGTCACGATGAAGTAGGAAAGACATCTTAAATATTTTAACTATGCCCGTTGTGATTAGTCATTCAAGTCCAATTTGTCGTTGATTGTTGGGGCTAAAATTATAATTCCAGTTAGGTTGCCATTCGGCCATTGAGGCCATTCCCGTCAATTAGGAGTCAGGACTTCTTCCCGGATAGTGAAAACTTTAATGCATGTTGAACTGATCCCCCGCATGGGGCAACCTGATATTTTTAGAAAAGGAAGTTGAGACAAGTTGCCAATTGACATTAATGTTTGCCAAAAGACAAGACCAATTTATAAAATACAGCTCAGTCACACTCAGAATATTTAAATATTGTCCACTCATGTCAGTTTGCCAGAGTAGTCAATCTTTCCCTGCCTCTTGACCTCCGACAGTTAGGCTCACCAAGAAGGGCAGTTTCATATTATGGCATAGAAATACATATTATTATGCTTGATTCTGAAATCTGTGCCTAGACTCCCAAATTACAAATTCTTTTTCTTGGAGTGCACACAGAAAGGTGAATGGATCCGAAGTAGACAATAATATATTTATAGTTTTGAAGTGTTGTTTCGCCATTCTCATCACCCTCCTTCACTTAGGGAGAAGGAATGAACACCAACAATGTATATTAGGTATGGCTCATGGCAATACTCCCAGATTTTTTTTTTCATTCTCTCAGTTCATGCGTCAGGTATGTATACAATGTAATAGGTTATATATGGAGTTTGTGGAGGGGAAGAGCATTTATAAATATTTCCTTCTTCCTATTTAATTTGAAATAGGAGGGTGGCAACTTTGCAAAAAAAAATATCACTTTGCGACAGTTATTGGTCTTACCTACATAATTATGTAGAGGAGATGTAAGGTAGCACCCGAATTGTGCAGCACGAACCCAGCTATTACTTTCGGAATCTTTTCCACTTAGCTTTACCGAATGACTTTGACTCATTATATTTCTTAGGAACTGTTGCATAATAAAATAGAGCCATAATAAGACGTGTCAAGTAGGAAGCATAGAATACATATCATCATCCATCCTAACATTATCCATCCCTTGCTTGATGGGATCCGAAAAGATATAAAATATTCAGCTCTTTAAAGTTATGGTGATTTTTTTTTGCCATTAGGTATGTTTTGCATTTGCTGACAGGAGCAACGACAATGTATCTATTTTATGGCAGGCGTGCTTTATCTTCTTTCGGTCCCTTTCCTTCCAACAGGTGCAAAGGTAGAATAGGCAGAAGGGATCGTTATTTTATCGAATGCAATTTCTTTCGGTGTTTTAACGACCACCAAATGGGGGTGGCAACTAACACAAGAAAAAAATAAAATGCATTAGTACAATATTGTGCATTACTGCTGAAGTTATTTCTTTCTAGATTGAAGTGCATCAGAAAATTCTTACCACTTTTTGAAAACTTTTATTATACCTGGCTAAGGGCAATACAGAATTCATTAGATGACTTGAAAATCAGTTAGTGTGGGTGGGACTGTCATAGTCATGATATCCAGTTAATGAGACCATTGTTTAAATAATTATGATGATTCCGCTTCGGAGCAATAAAAACAGTTCCTTAACTTATTGCGTTCGCAAACCAGATTCAACAAATAATTTAGTTTCAAAATAACTTTTACTAACTTCCCATATCCTTTGTCGCATCGCAATTACTAAAGTAAGTAATTTGACAACTTGACTCTTTTCCTTTAAATTGAACAGAAATTATAAAATTTGGCAACGGCATAGCACTGACTCAATAGTGTAATTGGTCCACGAACGAAAATAATTGGCATGATTATATTATTGCGTCTCTATATCGCGCTTAGAATTTGGACATGGGACTGGAATTCTCATGAATTATTTTGCAGGAGTGAATCCTCACTTTGCCGGGCATTGGCATTGATGAGCAATAAATTCTTGAATTAATTACATCACATTTATTAATAATAAAGAAGGCACACATGCGAGTAGCTTATATACATGGCTTATATATATGGCTATATTTAACACACCTAATTACTGTTTTCTCTGGATCCATCCAGTTTGTTAAAGTATATCGAAGGAATGCTCCTGTAAACCTATTTTGAAATCCCTGTGTCAAGAACCGTATATGGGAATATGAGGAGCATGGACCTGTGATCTATAAATGATGATCTATGATGATTCAAAATTAAATTCTGAGCTAGTTATTAAAATAAGAATTTAGTTTTATGTTCACATAATTTGCATTACTCCTCCAAACTCATTCAATAATATTTTTCATTGAGCTACTCAAGGTTCGGACTCTGATACACTGTTGTTATAATTGAAGGGTAACAATAGTGAATGAAATAAACACTTGCGCAATTAGCTCCTCACACCAATCATACCAAATCAACCCGTGCAGAAATAATGGGTGCAATGTGGCGTCATTCCCAAATACATTGAGAACGTCACTTGGCTTCGCAGATAATGTGTGACCCGGATGGGATCATATATGATGATAGGTCACCTCATCTCCGTCCTTTTTCTCCAGTCACCCCACCGGGTCGGGTCTTATCAACCTAGCCTGTTGGGGGTTTGAGAGGGTTATCATCTTACCTGCTGGGGCCCTGCGTTACCCTGTTGCGATGGAATAACTGAGTTTGGATGCTTTTTATATAAACTGCCAGGTTGAGGGATGTATGTATGTGTATGTTATTTGGGCTAGGTTGAGGGATGGTAAAATCATAAAATGATAACTTATAACAATGATTGGGTCCGACAGGCCAAAATTGCTCATTGCTCAGACCGAACATATTTGAGGAAGTCTCATTCTCATATCCTGCTTTAAGTTAATGGATCTCCATGTGCTCTATTCTATCATTATCTAGCATCTCATTTTTTTTTAAATTTTCAGCGTCATTAACTAAATTCAATTTTTGTGGGATTTTTGATGAAGTTAGTCAAGTGTCATAAATAATCCATTTCCCATTCCTTCTGCCTTGCACACGCACTGACAATGAGTTAAGTTGTATGAAAATGGAAATGAAACTGAACGTCATGCAACATGAACAAGATGAGAGTGAACAAAGGAAGGACGACGCTGAGCACTGAAAGTTTCACTCTTTCATATTATGACTTTCACCTACATTTTATCCGAACCCCATCATGCATATTTTTGATTCAGAAACGTATGGCGAATTTTTGGCATATGAATTGGCCCTCCATTTTCCGAGACTCTTTCTCACAAATCCGATTTTTTTCTTCTAAATTCTATGTTGAGGTACAGCATTCAGAGCACCTAACGCTTTAGAAATCTTGGCAAATTTTTGGGTTGGAGAGAATTAAAGCCTTGCTAAATGGGTGTTTGACTTTATGGATGAGAACAAGTGATATTTATTGTAGTTTGTTCTAAATAATATAAATTAAAATCAGTTCAGGGGGTTACAGTCTATTGCCTATACATTTCCGTGATAGATCGTCTAGATGATCAAGTCATCCTATGCTCATTTAACCTCATGAAATTAAAGCATAAATGCAGAGAGAGAGAAATACCATCGTGATTGAATATACTACATTTATAATTAGCCCAAACGTCCCCTTCTTGTCTCTTCTCATTTTCCATCCTTGATAATATTTATATTTTTTAATGGATTCTTATAAACATTGTTTAATATGTATCCCACTTAAAGGGCTGCCCAGAGTGGCCAATGAATAAAGTCCAAAAGTCCAAAAGTATCCTTCTTTTCTTGGTATGGGGCCGACGTAGATATTTGTGGTTTAGCAATGCTATTTCGGCATTCATTTCAGTTTTCACCCTCCGTCCTATTTGGGGAAGGGATGAGCAATTAGCAGTAACACAGTATATTAGCTGCATAGTGGCAATGGCAATGATCCCATAATTTTATTCCCATTCGTTGTTGTCAGTTCAACTAACAGGTATAATATACTTATATGTAATATGCCGCTCGTCGAAAGGGGAAGAACATGAACATATCTAAATATTTCCTTCCTCCTGTGTAATTCGAAATGGGAAGGTGGCAACTTTGTAAAAAAAAACTTTATGACAGTTTATTACCTGCATAAATGTAGAGGAGAAGTAAGGGAGCACCCGAATTTGCACGGCGAACCAAGTTTTGGTTTCGGGATCTTTTTCTCGTCCCCTTCCTGACTTCACTAAAGATGCCTTCACAAAATGAATATATATTCTTTATTTTTATTCTTTACTGTTGCATAGGTAATAAAATAGACCCGTAATAAAACATGCCAAGTAGGAAGGATGCAATATCTGGAATTTAATTATCTTTGCTTGATATGATCCAAAAAGATATACAATTTTCCGTTTTTTTTTTAAAGTTACAGCATTATGCAATTTTTTCCCATTATGTTTTGAGTTGGCGGAAAGGAGCAAGGATAATGTATATATTTTATGGCAAGCGTACTTCAGCTCCAGTTTTATTTACTGCCGGATCTTTCCAACAGGTGCAATATGTTTCATAAGGCATCGGGATTATTTATGAGTAATGCATTTTCTGTTGGTGCTTGTAACGACCGCTTATGGGGGTGGCAGGAAAAAATGAATTGGTACGATATTTTGGTCTGCGAAAGTTATTTCTTACATAATTGAAGTGCATCAGAAAACCATTGCCACTTTATTACAGTTTTTACTACCGATACGCCTGGCTAAAAAAATAAAGAATTCATAATGACTTGAAAATTAGATATTCGGGACTATGCCAAGTTGAATGAGACCATTCAATGAATGAATTTGATCATTCCCCTTCGGAGCTTAAATTGTGTTTCTTATTTTATTATAACAAAAATTTAGACACAGAATCCAATACATAATTTACTTTTTTAATAACTTTTTCCTAGGTTTGCATATCCTTGTAGATACACATGGCAGTTACTAAAAGTAATTTGACAACTCGACTTTGTTTTTCCTTGAACACAAGTTATAAACGACACAGTTTGCAATAGCAAATCACTAACTCGGAAGTGTAATTGGTCCTCCACGGACAAATATTATGTCATGATTATGCATCTGTGTCTATATCATGTTTTGAATTTTGACATGGGATTAATTAATGAATTAATGGCTTGAGAAGTTTTTGTTGTTTTACGCGTAACTCAAACTGACAGATAAGTTATCCCCAATAATGGTGAAAAGGAGGTTTTTGACAAGTGGCTTACATTTTACTTCATTCAACTATTAAAGTAAATAATTTATCTCGCGGTTCGTTCTCATGCTCATGGTAGCACATATGGAAAAGCATTCTTACCGCTTAACCGTGTGGGATCAAATTATATATGATGACAGCGATAGTAATGAACCCATTCAGAGTACACTTTTGTGACTTTTAAGATAATGGCGATGGATGGTCAAAAATTTAATAAAAAATTGACTTTGTATTATAGGGACCGAGTTGCAACGCCATTCTACCTATGCAAATTCTACCAAAACGGGAATGGGAATTGTAGAAGCCATGGAACCCGCCCAAGTTGAACCGGAGGCTGATCAAGTGGAACGGGAGGAAACTTGCTATGATCAGGATGAGAATGTCTGCAAATGTGCCAGGATGGGGTGCAGTTACCACGTGGCCGCCGGAAATCGTTGCATCCCCAATCAAATCAGTACGTGACATAATCTTTTATTTGTTCGTTATTTTTAAAATCTTTATTTGAAAAAAAATGGTGGTCACATGATGTCCCATAATCACTCAACGATTAATTTCCTAAAGAGAGCATTATTAAATTGTCATTTGGAGATGGATCTTGTGTTGACTTTCAAACGATGAAATCGAGGAATGCTTAACTGGATTAGAAATACGATGTGCTATCAACACTACGACTTAATAATGATAAAGCGAAAGGTTTCGATTTTGCAAATAAATGTCCGATAATATGTTAAAAGGGTTCCTTTCGAGTATGTACTGTCAATTAAATCAATAATGGATTATTGGCTTGCATGCATGGTGAATCCAATCAAACTTGGAAATTGATAAAATACGCAAAATTGACAGATATATTTGATAATTTCGTGTTCCCACTTTTTTCTAAGAAAAAACGGAATACTAATTTGCATTTTGATGTAACTGAATTTTATTTAAACCTAAATTGATTAAATATAATTGAAAAAAAATACTTAGGGCCAAGGTTAGTTTATAAATTTATGTGTAATGAACCCTTTCGGCATTCGGCACTGGTTTAAACATTCGCACCAATCCTTTGACACAAGACCAACTTTCACTATTACTAGATGTAATACGAACTCTGTACAATATTTTGTTATCCATGAGTGGATAAATTCTTAAGAAAAAAAATTGTAATTTTTGAGGATCAACTTACGTTTAAGTTTTAAGTTTTACCCATAAGGTAAATGAGTATCTGTTAGAATTTTGGAGTAAGATTTGTATTAATATAGATAACATCGGTGGATAAATAATGAAAGGTGTCCTAGAAGGTGTGCTATAGCCCATGTTATTATTCATATAGCCCATATAATATCCAATTATTCCAATTTGTTCTTAGCACAACAGTACATCGTACTATTAACGTACTACATCGTAATATTGAAACTTCCCTTGTCATATATAATCAATCTCATCGTCAGTATAAGAAGTTTTCTCCCCTGGAAGTTATCCACTCGTGATCCGTTTTCTCATCTAACTTGTTTCTCCCTAGAGGGTACTCTCCGTAAGCTCATTTTTATTTTTTTAGGGTTTTGTCCACCTGCTTGACAGAATGAAATTGAGTGAAATCCTTGATCCACTACCAAAATTGCTCTTAATGGACGTCACTCAAATTAAATGTTGATTGGGATTGTATTAGACGTATGTTAAGATTTGATGAGGGGAAAAGATTCAATTGTGAATCGCGTATCAACAGTTAAAATCTGTACATTAGGTAGATTTTATATCTATAACAGGTAGTAGTTGTGAAAGAAAAAATGTAGAATATTGAGTTCAATTGCATAACTCCTTTGGAATTCTGTACTTGATATGTTACACTACATCCCTTTTTTAAAGTCAAATGCAAAAATTAAACTGATTTACATTTTTGTTGCAGATGTTACTGTCAAAATTTATGCCATCAATCCACAATCTGCATTACAATATATTCCTTAATCCTAAATATATATACCCATCCGGCCTTAATCAATATACTCTTTTATTTATCGTATAGTTATTCCCTTCATTTCATTACGCTAGTAGTAATGAAGCGAGCAAATGCAGATAGAATTAGCTGCGCTCATTAGCGGGGATAAAATTACAACTTGGCATAGCTCGTTCTAAAATATGAGCTGAATTGGGTATCAGTGAGAAAGGACCTAGGGAGAAACTGGTATGAGGAGAAAAATGACCTTGGGGGGAAAACTTGCTGCGTAAAAGTATGCAATCGGATAAGTACGCTGTCCAAATTACTTTGAAGTCAGTCTAAAGTATGCAGTCTAAATAGGTGGAAATTTTAAAAGGTGGAAGCAGCATTTTTAATCACTGTTAAATTGGTATTTACCAATACTAGTAAAAGCGACTGAAGTTAACGAGTAACGACTCTGGGTAATAAACATTGAAAGGAAACAAAAGTAACTAAAACTTTTTTTCATAGGATAGACACCTAGCAACAGACTCAGTTTAGCACGCGAAATGCGACGATTTCAAATATGTACTTTATTGATTTAGCTTCCAAGTCTCGTAAGGTTCCCATGAAAATAGAAATAACAATACCTATAACTGAAATTCGTGTTACATAATTCAAGTCTGGGTAAAATGCTTAACAAAATATTAGGTAACTCGGGTTGAATATTTTGAAGCAATCCTAGTTGAAATGTAAGCAACATATACAAATTGGTTTGTGTGGAAAAGTTTGTCTTTCCCCGGTCAATATTGTTTGTGACAAATATGGTTGTTTCAACTCATGAGTTCTCTTCTGCAGTTTGATGATCATATATCAAACATTGAAAAATCTATCGGACCATATATTCATGTGTAAATTTTTTCAACTTAATCGCTGTAATTCCCCTTAATGAAATTAAGAATATAATTAAGACCAGGAGAATATTGGACAGGTCGGTCCATTATTCGGTCCACGAAATCTTCCAAAAAGATACATAACTACTCTTCCCCAAACCTGAACCTTATTGTAAATTGGTAAGCAGTTTGTACTGTGAATAAGAATATTACGTCCGAGGCAAATATGTCTAGTCGCAAAAAATCATTCCATCTCTCGAAAAGTTATTTTCCCTAATTGATTTAGCATGAGACTAATTTAATTCCTTGTAGCTAAAGTTCACTCCCTAAATAATTTGTGCTACTCAATCCATGTACACTCTTAATATTTGGGCGCAAATTTGAGGTGGTACATTTTAGTTTTGCAGACTAAAATTTGGCACGTTAGAATGAGCAAAAAAAATATCTTCAAATCTATCAAAGATGTACAGATACAGTGCTCTTGGCGTACTCCCATTATTAGTTCATAACGTGAAATATTATGGATTCAAAAATAGAGTTGTTTTAAAAACAGTTTTTGGTCCTTTTCAGCATGTGGTGACAAGATGTTCTGGCCAGGGGAATGCCAAAGGCCACAAGGTTTTTACTCAGTTGGTGGCGTCATCTGCCTCAATTCCATCCAACTTGGAAAGTGTGACGTGGATCATTCATCCACCTCTAACTATGCCGTGAACATCAACGGAAAGGAATACATCGACAGTAACAAAGTTCATTACCGGGCCCACAATAATTCTATTCGACCAGATCCTCTGCTGTACCTCCAACACAGAAACGCATCACACCTACGTATGTTTTTACTACACATTAGCTAATACTTATAGATATCCAAAAGGATGTAACAGTGAATAGAAGCATGTATTCTAATTTGTACATTGTAAATTGCACATTTCATTCTGGACAGGTACCTCTGTCTGCAAAGAGGATGGGAGAGGCGATGTGGCTCTAATCGGAAATATTCCCAAAGATCTAACGGTATTGGACACACGGAACATTTTGTGGACGTATGCAGTCGGCTCTTCCCAAAAACTTAGCTCGGATGACCCAACTCCCTGCTTAGTGGTCAACATCCCATTTGGGGAAGACGGAACTCACGAGCTGAATATTCGTGTTGCCGAAATGGAGTACTTCCATGCTGGGGCTAGGATATTTGACATCAAATTTAACGGGAAAATCATCTTCCCAAATGTGGATATTGTTAAATTGGCAGGCAAAAGATGCCATGCTATAAAACTCATGGTTAATTTCGTAATCATGAGTAATGTGGAAGACATCGTTATAAGTGGATTTAACGCCATGCCTCTTATGAGAAACCGTTCAACCAACCTGGAGTTTTGTCGATCCCCTTGTGGGGAGCCTTACCAGGATTCCGGGTTCCTGGTTAACTCCGTTGCTGTCACCAAAATTATGTCTGAGAGGTAAAGCAAATTATATAAATCACATTGATATGCATATACGATCCTTTATTAAATATAGTTAACTATATAACTAACTAACTAGTCTAGTGCATTCCCTTACTCTTGTAATGAAATGGCAATGAAGATAAATGTAACAGTCTCGCCTCAATCCCGCCTATTTCTATTGACAAATCTAGAAAAGGGGAATATTTCAAGTGGGGGAATACCTTGGGGTGGAATTGGCCGGCGAACATGTACAAAAATGTACACCAATTACCAATTCACCTTGGTTGTGTGTCGTGTCTGTCGGCACCCAACCCAAACAGAAGCATCATTTTTATAAAGCAGCTTATCATTCTATTTTGGCTTGGACGGATATTGATAGACGAAATGAAATTTTGAATAACATTGATGAGAAAATAATATTGCCATTTTTTGCTTTTTTGTTTTTCCAACAGTTGTAAACGACAGGGGAGCTTGGACATGGTTGGAACAACTTATTCGCCATTTGGTTAAGTTTGCCGTGCGTCCAAAGTGAGGTAACGTAGTAGAAAAAAAATATAGCGTTTTTTAAACTTGTTAGTAGTTTCTTAGTCGTCATATTAATAATCCTTTGTCTTGGTAGAGATATTAAAGGTTAACTTACAATTTGTCGTAGCATACTTATTTTGTTATATGCAATTACATATTGTTATAGGATATAATAAAATGAATACATTTAATGATCTGATGATGGGCTGGCTTGTCTGTATGCATGTTGTATTATATGATATCGGAGCCAGAAACTAAAATATTAGCTAATCATTATACGTTCGTCCAGTGACTGGACTCCAGTCTGTTTCATTACATCTCTCACGAGGGGAAACGTTCAAAATGTAAGAAGGGATCAGGTCCATATTCCCACAGTAGATATGTCTTAGGTAGACATTATGATTGTGCACAGTGGCTGGATGACATGGGCAATTTTACGATTTTTTTGTGAAAAAACATTTTCAATAATTTCCCTGAATTCCTTATGGGATTGTACATTACGGAATTCTATGGGAGAAGGGTCCCTTCTCATTCAAATCCAAATCTACGCGAGCTTTTAAAAACTTCCGAAATTTTTAAAATAATTTCTTTATAAATTCTTTTAAATGTAAAGTTACTTGTATGGAAGTTTTGGATGGAATTTAGCATGGGGAATTGAAAATAGGAAGTTTGTTCTGATTTCTAAAAGCTCACGAGGGTTTTGATTTGGAGGGAGGGACCCTTCCCTCATAGAATTTTGTAATGTACAATCCCATAAGGAATCCCAGGAAATTTTCAAAAATGTTTTTTTCCGAAACAAAATATCGTAAAATTGCCCATGGCATCCAGAACCTATGCACAATCCTAATGTGTACATAAGACGTATCTACTGTGGGAATATCAGCCTGATCCGTTCCACTATTTTGAACGTGTTAAGTAAGTAGTGCTCTTTTTCACTCCATTTTAGGCTCCCCATATCATGTAGGGAAAATTGAGAATGGATATGCCTGCTATTTAACAACGATAATTGAATTACAAGGCCATAAGTTTTGCAATACTCTCGTAAAGTTTATACAATGTTATTTAAAATTGCGACTCCCGATTCAGAAGTAATATACAATTTATAATTGAATGGAAATTAATAGTAGTATTGTTGTTGGAGACGGCTCCTCTATTGGTGGTAGTGAACATGGCCCTCCGGATTATTGGTATGGCCTTCTGCGTTGTTCTGGTTTTCTAGTTAATGTACTTGGTGTAGTATTCTCCCTAGTACATCCCTGTATAAAAAACATGTAATCAAACAATGGCAGATTAATATTCATGGCAATTAAATAAGTAGTAGAGAATAGGGCTGTTTCGTTAAGTTTTTAGCTGGTCCACTAACGATTGCGGAATCTATACAGTCAAAAATCGGCTTCCACCTCGGGCTATCGCAAGGGTCAAACATGTACATCCACCAGCCGGCTATCTCTTCTTGGTCTGGAATTTGAAAGTTGAATCACAAATCGTTCGAAAATTAAATCCTGGTCTAATCACGAGTAGAGCTCAAGATGAGTACTTTATTCTGATGATCATTCACCCACATTTAGCTTTACAAAGCTCAAGTCCAGCCCGCACCTTCTCCTTGGCTTCCCAGGCCTTGCCCGATGCCCCGCCTACAGAATATCCATTATCATAGTTCATGAAGGTCATGAAGGCGCCAACAGAGAATACAACTGGGTCACTGGTGTCATTCAGCTCTGCCAATTGGTAAATCATTTGGGTCACCCGTCCACTCGCCATACATAGCTTTGGACAGCGGCCCTGAGGAGGATTAAAATATATGCTTCAATATCTTTCTCAAGAAGATGCGGGTCTTGATTTCAAATTAATAATTTGCTATTAAAATTGTAATTTTTACGTTTATCTTTTCCTGTTCAAGACACCATTTCCAGTCGTTCTCATTCACCCTTACAGCACCAGGCCAAGCAGGTTCTGACTTGTAGATTGGGTGGCACCGGAAGTTGGGCCACCTATCCTCCATGTCAATTACACCTGTAGGTGTAGCGCGGGCATCTACCGTTATGGACACTCCTATAAGGAGCAGGGCCACCGCAGCGCCACACAATCCGATTCCTGCCATAGTCAACCGTCAAGGGTGGAGCGGGTAGTCGAAATCAGAAAAATTGAACTTTCTCGATTAGAGTAACTAGATTACTATTTCTTTCTAAGGTGAGCTCTGGAACCAACGCTTGTCCGACGAATGATCAAATGGTAAATATGAACTGCAATTTATATCTTCCTCCTCCTATTCAAATACATTGCAAGACAATCCGACCCATGTTGGGGCCTTTAGCGTCAATCGCATGAAGCAAGAGTGATTGGAATGCTCAATAAAATTCGGAAAATGCGTAATTTGGCAATTTATTATTATGCTTTTGGTCACGTAGTCATCCTTGAAATTGTTTATTCGGTAGATTATAAATGGATCAATGGGTAATTAAATTCCCGCCGTTTGTCGGAGAATAATAAGTTATGTTCCCTTTCCCATTACATGAAACGAAATTATCTGTCCAAATTCCATATAGGTACTCATTTTGAACAACACGATCAACGGTTGGAAGATGTCGCAAGAATGACTACTAAAAATAGTTATCAATCGTAACATGACGAAGGTTGATCAATCCGACAAGAGGATTCATTGCCCAATTAAACATGCACGAGCTTTCTTTGAGTAGATGTGCAATTTTTTTATGGGAGGCTGAAGCTGACGCAGTGGAATAAAACTGGGCTCGGAATGTGGAGTTGTGTCAACACTTGCGCAATTAGCTCCTCACACCAATCAGACCAACTCAACTCGTGCAGCAATAATGGCGCAATATGGAAATATTATATCCTGTCGCGTCATTCCCAAGACATTGAGAATTGGAATGAACATATGAATTGGCGTCACTTTTTGGCTTAACAAATAATGTGTGACCCGGTTGGGATCATGTATGACAATAGAATTCAATAGATATGATGTCACCTCCCCTCCGTCCTTTTTCTCCTTTCGCCCCACCGGGTCGGGTCTTATCAACCCAGCATGTATGGGTTTGTGAGGGTTATCAGTTATCATCTTGCCTGCTGGGGTCCTGCGTTACCCTGTTGCGATGGAATGACCAAGTCTGGATCCTTTTTACATAAAAAAATATGTAGACTGCCCGGTTGGGGGATGCTAAAATCATAAAATGATAACAATGATGCCGAAGCCATAGCCCCTTTCTCAGACCGAATATATTTGGGAAAGTCTCATTCTCATATCCTGTTTTAAATTAATGGCTTGCGGACCTCCATGTTCTCTATCCTATCATTATCTAGCATCCCATTTTTTAAATTTTCAGTGTCATCAACTAAATTCATTTTTATGGGATTTTGGTTATAGCCAAATACGAGATTGGAAATGCATAATCAACGATCCTGTTTGACTGACTTGGAAGGAATTTCATTTGGTAAGTAGCCTCTGCAATCAAAATTGTCAAGGGAATTAATTTTGGGGAGGTTGAAATTCAAATTCAAATCAAGGTTCCCGAAGCATAAGCTACAATATTAGTTAACATAATATGGGCTAAATTAGACAACACTAAATTACTAATTATAGCAATTATCATTTATACATAAATGTATTTTAAGTACGTATTTAAACTACGAGTAATTTGTCCAAGCTAATGTAATGCCAAAATAAGAAAGTTTCACTCTTGTCAATCAACTCATTATTTTTATATGGAAATCCCCATTACCTATATGTTACTGACGAAGCCGCACTAAACCATGTTGAGTATGATGATGATGGACACATGTCATGGATACATCATAAATAGGGATCAGTCATTGTCAAGAAACGTCGCGAAAAGAAATTCAATATAATAGACCCGTGTGATAATATGTTGACTGGGAATGGTATTGGCATGACATGGAAATCCTTTTAACGGCATTCTATATTTATAATATAATTATAATAATGTCTGCTCTCATTTTAGTAAAATGATATATGAACAGTAACAATTTGATGCTAAATATTATTGGCGGTCGTCTGGGGTTCATCCAAGGGATCTAAACTGATATACCATATGTCATCCACATAAACATGAGCGAATTCCCCCCTGTAGCCTCCAAACATGTAGATTCTATTCAGCTTCTCAATATACACGGCGGCAGTCCTAGTCACTGTAAATGGCGCCATCCTGATCAAACAAGGCGGAGATGTCAATCATCTTCTGTGGCAGTTTTGGGGAACAGAGGATCGTCGTTAAACTCCCCGCTTGGGAGGAGTGCCACGGGAGTAGAAGGATTGCGAAAATGAATCTTGAGAGATCCACGGAGCTTCCTGGAAATATTTTTTTTCATTCCAGACTTGTTAAGACGCTTCTATGCATATATACAAAGGGCTTGCAAAGTAAAAGCAAATGACACTCACGTCAGCGCTTAAGAACTATAGTACAAGTAAAGTAACAGGTTCCTTTGCGACGACGGGACTACTGACGTGACTATTTACTCCATCCTAATCCATCTGAATGACAATTATTTTCCAAGGCTAAAGCGCATGATATTTATGCAATTTTAAATCACTTTATTCACCTGATAACAGTTCACATGAACTCGTATTTTCTGCTCATGCTGAACTGCAGAAGATTAGCCACTAAATATAACAACAGAGATTACCAATTAGTTTTCAACGTTATCAAAGATATCTGGAGTAATTTGCTAAATGATCAATTTCTCATTTAGTTGACGTATCTACATCTAATTGTTAGTTGGCAGATTACGAATTATACAACATGATAGGGTCAATGGTCATGTTATATTCAATATTACGTGAAATTAACTTATAAATAACCCATGTCGTTGTGCATAGCGCATGCCTCGAGTGAATTGGCATGAAAATGAAAATGAAAATCATGTTACATGATATGATGCATAATGAAAAGTGAACAAAGGACGAAGCTAGAAAAGAAAGCAATTTTGGAGAAACCGTCAGTTTGTCTCAAAGTGCCCCCAAAAAGGGCTGTTGATGTTGTTGTTGTCTTTCTTGCTCAGTTTACTTGGTTGTTGGTGGGATTGTGGTTATTTTTGTTTGCCAGCCAGGATGAAAAGTTAAAGTTGATTCTAATTCCGTACTTCCGAGCATAATTAAATTAAATAATTAGTAGCAAGTGGTATTGTCAGTTCTCTCAAATTATCAACAATCAATGTCAGCGGAGCCGGTCCCAGCAGTGAGCATAGCTCAAGAAGGAGGAGGAGGAGGAGGAGAGACAAGTATTCCAGCAGCTCCAGACTCCAGAGGTGGAAGTGGGGGACGAGGGTCATGCTCAGGATTCAGGATCCTCCAATCACTCACTGTTCAGTGAAGACAAACGGTGGTTGCCTCATCTGTCAGGGGAGAACTGAGGGTTCCCCCGGGGGGGAGTTCCCGCTCCACAACAATGAACAATCCAGGAAGTGTACTCATATCTGCTGAAGATCAACTGGAGGATAGCCTGGAGTGAGCACAGTCCCGGTACAGCCCCTCCCTTGCTTCCCGGATGGGGGGTGGAGTTGACGGTGGAGCTATGTCTGGGCTGCTCCGCCAAGATTGATAAGTTCAAGGAGCTTGTGGAGTAACTGGAGGAAGTGCAGAGGAGGGTGGACTCCTCCGTCCAGTCCTTGGTGGAGGGGATGGAGAGGGCGGAGAAGGACAGTCCTGAAAAAAGAAGAATTCTGGAGGGGGAGATGATTAAGGAGGAGCCCCACGAGAAGACTGAGGAGGAGGCGGGAAAGGGACACGCGAAGTTGGTCAAGGAACTGAGCGAAAGAGTCATTGCGAAAGGTAGATACTTAAATTAAAATTTAACTTATGAGCAATTAAACGTATTTTGAAAAGCCCTGGAAGTATAACTTAACTTATTTCTTTCTCTAAATTAAATAGAATCCGCCAAAGACGAGGATGGCCTATTCCAAGCTTCAAGGATTTTAAAGAGCCCAGGCGGTCCCGCTTCCCGAAGAAAGTCTGCTGAGGAATCCTCGTCCCCTTCCCCAAAGAAGAGGAGGAGGTTGGCAACCCCGACCCCCGCTGAGGATGATAACAAAACGTGCCGGATCTGCTTGAGGAAGCTCACCTCGCCGGCCAGCTTGCGACGCCATCTCTTCATTCATTTGACCGGCGTCTTCCCGTACGAGTGCCCTCAGTGTCCCAACAAGTTCAAGATGGAGTCCACCGTCAAGGCCCATCTTCGGAAGGCGCACAGGGGAAGAACGATTGGGGAGGAAGAGAGGATGCGGACCAAGGCCGCTGTTAAGGTCAAGGTGGGCTCCGAATTGACGCAGGATGTGAAGATCGAGTGCCATTCCAACAATGAAAAGGGGGAGGGGGAAATGGAAACCCAGCCAGTAAGTACGACCTCCACCGGGCCTGAAGGTGATAAGCCCTGCTCTTCCCCGCCCTGGATATAGAGGCTTGTGCTGTGACATCTGCCATGTCACCTTCCTCACCGTGCCCGGTCTCCAAAGACATTTGAAGCGTACGCGTACCCACAAGGGACTCCCCCAAAACCTGTTGGTCGTCCAAGTGCTCAACCCCGCATTATTCCGTTGTGCCTGAACAAGTTCGAAGGGGAAGTCAGTTTGAGGGAGCATCGTAAAACCTGCCCCGCGAGGGAGTGTCCAATCTGCTCCCACAAGTTTGGAACTGGATTGAAGCTTGCCGACCACATCCAGGATGTCCATACGGATGCAGGGCGCAAGAGGGGAAAGTGAAGTGATCTAATAAATTATGTTCATGTGCTATCTAATTAATTGTTGTTCCCTAAAATCATTTTGTAATTTGTAATGAACTGATGATGTCAACTTCAGTCAAGGTTGAAGGTAACAAATGACATAATGAAATAAATTTTTTTTTGGGAATTGAACCCATAAATGTAACTTGTATTGTTGGACAAAAAATGGACTGGCATAATAATTTTGAAAAATGAACAGACTCTTACAACGCATTTAGCAAATTATTATCATGATAAGTAGATACAGGTATTTATTTCATTCGCAAAGTCACCACGGTAACAAACATACATTCAATTACACATAATTCACCTTATCTTACAAACAACCAATAATTATATAAAATTCACCGAAGATTCGTTTGGTCAGTAGACTATTAATAATATTAGTTTTCTCCGTTTTCTAACAGTTAATTAAATCAA
The DNA here is from genome assembly GCA_034700485.1 of Pseudosinella alba. Taxonomy (NCBI): domain Eukaryota; kingdom Metazoa; phylum Arthropoda; class Collembola; order Entomobryomorpha; family Entomobryidae; genus Pseudosinella; species Pseudosinella alba. Next base: position 17,526 of record JAQIXQ010001080.1, read on the forward strand.
GGATATAAAATAACAAATCATATAAATCAGAAAT
>JAQIXQ010001081.1:0-17532 GCA_034700485.1 Pseudosinella alba
AAGGATCATTTCTTACTGTTTCAAACTTACATTTGTGAATGGCGTCCAGCCTGAGTACTTTCAGGATCGCAAGTTTTTCAATCAACTCATAATCAGATTCTTCTATTGACTCCATCAGCATCTTAAGTTTAGTAGAACTGCCATCCACCGCTTCATCTGCTTTTAGTAGCTTCCTGTGAATGCATTCTAAGGATGACACCACCTCCATTTGAATCTTTTCCAGGCGTCTGCACACCTTCGAAAATGTTTCATTTAGGAAGGCGCATTCCTCACAAAGATGAGCTTTCAACCTTGACATTTCCACCTTTGCCAATAAATGGTGAGGGACATGATCCTTCTCAGTGAACACTTTTCTCATGTCCATTCCAAGGAATCTTGACAAATATTGAAGAGAATGGACGGTAGATAAGTCTGGCCTGGATTCATTTTGAAGTTTAGTGAGAAGTGGAATTTTATTTAAGCAAAAGAAACAGTGCTTATCTGAGTCTATTACAAAATCACTCGTGTCGTATGTCATAGCTCTATAATTGTGAGAAATTGGTTAACAAGCAATATGCAATAGGTAATTCGATATAAAAAAATTGCTGTTATTAAGTTTTTAATTGTCTATATTCGCTTGCTAACAAACCCTAGCTGAATTCCATATTAATATGTAAAACAATAAACATTTGAAGAGTGGAAAGTGTAAATCTACTCGATAGATATGTTGCAAAGAATAATGGAGTGTGCTGCATAACAGTGTATATATTGATTGGACGGTATGAGATATCATTTGAACCCTTTCTAGACCCCACTAAGTTTTTATTTCATATTGCAAAGGAGAAATAAGCTTTGCTGTGCAGCTATACTGTAACAACTTATATTTGTGATGCAGTTTACGGCAGATGTTCTCTGTTTTTATTTTGTCGGAGGCATAACATGTATTGGACGAGCTTGTTCGTTCATTTGCCTATTACTCCTCAACTCTCAACAACATGCTAACTTAGCATTGCTAAGAATTTGTGTGCAGTAAATAATTCTAATATATAAATTACTAAAATATATAAACTAATATATAAATTACTACAAGTAAACATTTAGTGATTTAATCAATCCATTGGAAATGTTCCTATGGTTCGAGTAATTAAACTATAATCAATTTTCAAAGCTATGGCAAAGTGCTGCCCAATCTGCTATAAAGTGGGCGGTGGTGGGAATCCAAATGTGTCTGCAGAATGTCCCAAGTTGGTAGGGTTACAACGGACATTTTTCAAGTCCCTCGAAAGATATCTTAATGAGGGGACAAACCCACTGACCAATGATGCCATTAAGAGGACGAAGCAGCGTTTTCCCTTCCCATTACAAAAATTTCCAGAGATCGGGATGGTCTCATGTGGGGACTGTTCGAAAATCATGAAGTCATTTTCCGAACGCTTCCATCAGCTAAAGACAATTGAGTTGCTCCTCAATTGGGAAGTTCAAAAATTGAAGGGGATCATGATGGGTGCCCAGAGGATCTCATCCAGAATGAAATCTTTTTGGGGATTTATTGGAAACTGGCAAGTGGAAGAAAAGGATTCCAACTGGAAGAATGTTGAGGAACTGATGAGCCATGTTGTCAAAACTAAGAAGTCACTGATTGCAAAATGTAAAGAATAACTTAAATGATATTCTGAGTATTGTCCGAATTTTAAGTTTAGATATTTAAATGTATGTTAACATAATTTTAATTGTCGTAGGTTCAGAGAAAGTATCAAACTCTTTTCCAAAACTGGAGATGTCAAAGTGTGATGCTGGATCAACTCTAAAGGCAGGGTCTAAGCCTGCGCAGGTTTCTACAATGGACCATAGCGGACATGTGCCGGAAATGGATTTACAGAATTCTTCTTCCAACTTTCATCGTGTAACCACCATTGAAACTGAAAGTGATCGGATGTTAACTGACAAACCTTGTAGTAATGAACGGGAAATATCCAAGGAATGGAAACAAACAGAAGCAACTCATTTGACGGCATTGAAGCTTGGATCATGTCCAACGTCACCTGCCGTTAGATCTGAACTTGAAGCAGCTCCTTGTAATTAAAATCAAATCATAATGTTTCCTGTGGGAACATATTCTAATCCGCTGCGCTACATAAAAATCATAATAATTGTGGATGGTACTTTTGTATTTCAGATGATGGGAATGGATTAATCAGCCCCGTCCAGTCAAATTCAATTAACGAACCCACAAAGATAGCTGGAGAGCGCAATGTTACAGCACCGACTGAAACCAATGAACAAAGTATACAGATAGTCAACTCTGCTTCTGCCGAAGGAATTCAAACACGCTCTGACTTCCAGTCGATCAAAGATAGTAATAAATTTCCAACCCAGCTAAATATTGGAGAAAATATTCCCATATCTGAGGAAGAAATGCCTGGTCAGGGTGGAAGTCAAAACATATGCGAAACTGTTACCGTTTCTAATATGCCAAGTTGTGAAATTGATGTCGATGATGGAGAACCATTTTCACAGCCAGAAGAACTAACCGTTAACGATGAAACAAGCAAATTCATAGAAGATATGGTTTCAAAAGAATTAGCGCCCATTACGAATTTTGGCACTGTTAGAGCAACTTCTCTACCAGCAGATAATCAAGAGTCGTCCACCCTCAATGAAAATTCGAGAAGAAAGTCGGGGTTACGTTCCAAGCACGCGTGTCCCCACTGTCGGAAAACATTTTCCACACCAGATAGACTCCAATCTCACGCCCAAGCATGTCAGGATGAACATGACCAGAGTGAGTTCAGCTCACATGAAGTTGACTCGTCAGAGAATGAAGACAATGACAGTATTATCAACATTGATGGGATGAATTACTCGTCGTCCGCCGACAGTGACCAGGAGGATGATTGTGAACAGGCATTTTCTGAAAATGACAAGGATGGTAATGAAAATACGCCATGCAGTTTGGATATCAAGCCCGCGTCCAACTTAGATTCAATGAACCAACAAAAGTTATCAAAACTATCACTTGGACAAGAAACTATCCCAGACAAATACAGATTGAGATTAAAATGTCCGGATTGTGATGAGCTCTACCAGACCTTCAAATCCTTCCTGCTTCACCGAAGAGATTCGGAATCTTGCAAAGCCTCTTACGATCCTACAACAAGTGTCAGAGTTGAGGTCCTTGCTCCGGAAGTAAATGCAGAATCCGACTTGGACCAACCTCGTTTCTCCATGTTTGCTATAATTAACTTGCCACAGGGAATATTCATGTGCGATGACTGCGGACTGGCATTATACTCTGCGGGAGATTTTGATAAGCATAAAGAACTTCATGGGAACTTTTCATGTAAATTCTGCGATTTTGAATCAAACTTCGCACCAAATTTGTCCATGCATGAACTTCAGCATTCCAAGGTCACTGAAGGAAAATGGGGAAAGGGACCACTGACCAACTGTCCCAGATGCGATATCCAGTTTACCAAATACACGATTAATAGGGGATATGTTCGACATCATTTGAAAGTTCATTTGTCCCTGATTCAAAAGGAACCATCCTGTGCCATATGCAAAACAACATATAAAGATCTAGGGCCGTCGGAACTCGCAGATCATTTAAAAAGTCACCACGACCTTTCAAGCAACAGCTCTTTGGAGGAGTGTACCGTGATCAATTGCGGGGCATATTACCTAACCAAATATCAGCTCCAGGAACATCAAAAAGTTCATCATGTGCATGGGAATGCCAAAGGTGGAAGCCGAAATTGCAAGGACTGCAACAAGAGGTTCGCCAGCTCAAAGGTTCTTCGCCGTCATCGACTGGAATGTCATCCCGAATACGCAAGTGGTGCCGCAAACAAATGCCCACATTCAGAATGCCTCGACATATTCGAATCCAAAAGGGATTTAGAGATCCACATAAAGAAAAAACATTCAGGCGATAGGAATATGGACGAGTTGATGAAACTAAAATGTCCGGATTGTAGCCTCTTGTTCAATAATCTTAAGGAAATACTGCTTCATCGTCAGGAAATCAACTCATGCGAGGTGCCATACGACCCCACGACCTGCATTCGCGTTGAAGTAGTGGAGGTCACCCCAGAGGGAGAGGGAGAAATCGCTGAGAAAAATGTATATGCCGTGGTGAACCTCCCACAAGAAATATATTTTTGCGAGGATTGTGGCCACGAAACGTTCTCAGTTGAAGACAGGGAATCTCACAGCAAGCTTCATGGAAGCTTCCAATGTAATTTTTGCCGTCACAAAGTTAAATACGCGCCAGATATTGCGAAGCACGAAAGGCGACACATTTACAAGAGGCCATTCAAGGGGAATGACTCCAAGCTATGGGATGGCAAGTGCCCTCGTTGTGACTACAAATGGTCACAGGGTGGAGGTGGAACTACACGATACATTCATCATCATTTGACGACCCACATGTCTCTAGCCTTTCATGAGACAAGGTGTGCTATCTGCAAGGTAACAGTTTTGGTCACAAAAGGACAATTCAACCTTGCCCATCATCTAAAACAATTCCATGACCTGAGGATTGCTGCTGAGAGGCCGGACAAGATAATGCGGTGCACTCTGCCCAACTGCAGTGCCTACTTTTTGACATCCAGGCAACTTCAGAATCATTTGAGGTTCCGGCACAACACTGACATCGAGTCTGAAAAGAAAAAGTGGAAATGCAAGGACTGCGACAAATGCTATACTCTACCTAGCTCCCTTCGGGATCACAGGCTGAAGTATCATGTGGAGTCAGACAAGGTCATTCCTTGCGCTTTTGAGAATTGCGCGATAGTGTTCGAGTCCAAAGAGGACTTGGTAAGTCACCTTAAAGCTTCTTCATTTTCACAATGTCATCAGCAACTTGATGATCCCACCAAAATGGTTCATTGTCCAACTTGTGAAGCTTCCTTCCGTGGCAGTGATCCGAACCTACTCAATGAGCACATGAAATCCCAACATCGTGCAGAAAAGCCCACCCATGTCTGCGAATTTTGTGGGAAGGTCTTCAAGCAAAAATGCCTGCTTGACAAGCACTACCTTACCCATTCCGGACCTGAAAGCTGGCAATTTCAGTGTAATGTCTGCTCCAAGAAGTGCTTGAACAAAGGGAAGCTAGATGAACATATGAGGACGCATACGAAAGATAAGCAATTCGTTTGCCAAGTGTGTGGTCAGGCATATGCTCATCGACACAATTTGAGGATCCATGTCAACAACAAGCACGGGGACCAAGTACAAGATATTCCAAGGAAGGTCAACAAAATTAATCCTACTGCCAGCAGGAAAGGGATTAAAAGAAAGTTGGGTAAAGAGACTCGAAGGGAAAGTTACAGTGATTCTGACGCTGTTTAATAGAAATTCGAAAATGAAAATGCAATTTACAAAACAGAAAGTAGGGATTGGAAATGTATATTTTCTTAGGGGATTTTTCCAAAATTTTTCTTTCTTTATTTTATATAATTACAATTTGATATTCGATTGTTTTAAGGTAAGTAATCAAGTAGCAGCAGTAGTAGTAGTTTGATAAAATATTTTACACCTTTTTCTCTTTTCTGTGTTTCAACCGTACTGACTTATATTAATCACAAATCACAATGTCAAAATATTTTGAATAAAACCTAATTTTAAATTTAAATATTTTAGAATAAATAAGTTAGTAAATTAGTTGTCTAATAAATCGTAAATCAACCAGCATAGATCTCGTAAAAAAACATAATTTGTCTGGCTCCTTATCCAACTGAAAGCCGAATGCATATTGAATATTTAACATTTATTCTCATATCACACACCAATTTTTGTTGAATATCATACTATTCTCGTGTACAATTTCAGAATCAACAAAATTATTTTCCCACCCAGCACCCTGCCAACCAGCTACTTCGGCCTTCATGCAAAGAAAAGGGTAAAGAAAGCTCTTGCATTTGCAGCATCATCGGGATCAAAAATACAAGCAGGAATAATATTTGAGAAGATGCACAGTTGCATATGCTTTTCCTTTCAACAACATGAACATGACAACTATTGGATAGAAAATAGCATTACATGTTTTGTTGACATCCACTCTTTCGCTTGTGTGATGTTTGAGGTTACAAAAATTTGAGCGGGTGTAACACAACAATAAAAATTTAATTAACTGGTTCCGCCAGTGCATTATAAGTATATCAAACGTGGAAGTTAGAAACAACCATTTTCGGAAAAAAGTCTCCATATTTAAATTAGTGGAACAAAGTACAGTTATCTATCAACATGAAGTCTAGTTGTTGCCCAGTCTGCTATAAAGTTGATCGAAGGTCTGGGGATGGTATTATCACAGGAGTTAGACAAACTGACTTGGCGTCGAATGTGAAGTTTGAGGAAGGGCAACAAAGATTTTTCAAGCTTCTGAAAGGATATCTGAACGATGGAAGTATAAAAATAACTGGCAATGCAAAATCACGACAGTTTGCTTTCCCTTTAGAAGAGTTAGTTGGCATCGGAATGGTGTCTTGTATAGAATGCTTCAAAATGATGCAATCGTTTTGTCAACTATACCATCAGCTAAAGACGATTGAGTTGCTTCTCAACTGGCAAGTTGGAAAACTGAAGGGGGTCATGATGGGTGCTCAGAGGATTCCCTCCAGATTGACACATTTTCGGGAGTTCATTGTTAAACTGCAAACGGAAGGAACCAGCAGGCCAGATCAGAGTGTCGAGGAAATGTTGAGCTGCATCGTTAAATCAAAGAAATTGCTGATTTCAAAATGTAATATTTTGTTTATTTTTTACTAGTATTATTATAATTAAATTTCTAGTTAAATATAACGGTTTCACTCTTACAATAACTATTTTTACAGGCTCTGAAAAAGTATCAAATGCGTATCCAAAACTGGAAATGACGAAGTACGACAGCGTGGTTGAATCGATATCTGGAAATGCACTGAAGGCACCAACCAGATCATCTCAGTTTCCTGATTCAAAGTAATGCTCGAAAAATATTTCTGTGGTGCTTTTGATAGCATTTTAAATGAATAAGATTTTGCATTATATTTTACCGTTTATTATGTTAATATTTTTTATGCGGTTTGATTTTACAAATAGTAATCACCTCCAGCCTGCTGGAAAGGAGGCAGAATTGGATTTAAGGATTCGTTCGCCCAACTTTCTCAATGTACAAACCATTGCCACCGGACATGAGCAAATGTCAACAGAAAGACCTTCATCCAATAGTGAGCAGGGTGTAGCTCAAAATATTAATCATGAGGAATTCATCATGACTACACGGAGTGAAGCATGTGCCTTTAGTTCGGAACTGGAAGGAGATTCTGGTAAGTAAAGTCAAATCACATTGTCTAATTTAAGCGAGCATATAGTGACAATTCATTAAGAACCTGGATGAAATTGTTAAATGATATTTTTTGTGGAATGTTTAGGTAGTGGGAGTGGAATCATCAATACGCCTATCGGTGACAATGAACCCGAAATAACAACTGCAGAAAACACTGCAACATCGCGAGCTAATGAAGAGGATGCCATGTTGACTTCCTCTGACGAAGTAACGCCAGCTCACAGTGACCTATATTCCCTTGATAAAAGCAAACAGTTTCCACCTCAGCAGATTAGCACTGGTGGAGGAGGACCTGGACCTGAAATGAAAATGCTAGCGGAAGCCAATCATCATACTACACCCTTGGTTACTCTGGTAAATTGTGACATTGATGTCGATGATGATGAACTGGTTTCGGAGTCAGTGATAGAACCAATCGTTACAAATGGGAGACGGGAACTGATCGAAAATCCAGGCATCCCAAAAGATTCATATCATATCCCAAATCTGAATATGGGTCCTGGTCCTGTTAACATGAATCCGTCATTAACAGATAAACCGGAAACGCCCAATTCCAAAGAAAATCGTGATATAAAAATTGGATTACGTTCCAAACACCAATGCTCCCATTGTAAGAGAACCTTTTCCTCGTCGGAGAGGTTGCAGTCCCATATCGAGGAGAGTCATCATGACCAGAGTGACAAGGATGACGAATTGAATAGTTCGTCAGAGAATGAAGACACTGACAGTAACGATGACAATGATGGGATGAATTGGTCGGCGTCGTCTAGTGAACAGGAAGATGATGTTGAGCCAGCATTTGGTAAAAATGATAAGGACGAAGGCCGAAACCGCGGATGCAGTTTGAACTTCAAGCCAGCATCTTCCTCCGACATAATGAAAAGACAAGGATTATCACTTGGCCAGGAAACAGTTCCGGACAAATACAGGCTGCGATTAAAATGTCCGGATTGTGCCGAGCTACACCAGACCTTCAAATCCTTTCTGCTTCACCGAAAAGATTCGGAGTCTTGCAAAGCCTCCTACAATCCCACAACAAGTGTCAGAGTTGAGGTCCTTGCTCCAGAACTAAAAGCAGAATCCGAACTAGACAAACCCCGCTTTTCTACGTTTGCCATAGTTAACTTGCCACAGGGAATATTCATCTGCGATGACTGTGGTCTGGCGCTATACTCCTCTGGCGATTTTGAGAGGCACAAAGAACTTCATGGGGACTTTACTTGTAACTTCTGCGACTTTAAGTCAACCTTCGCACCAACCTTGTCCATGCATGAAATTCAGCATTCCAAGGTCAGTGAAGGAAAATATGGAACGGGACCATTGACAAATTGTCCCAGATGCGATATCCAGCTTACCAAATATAAGATTAGTAAGGGATATGTTCGACATCATTTGAAAGTTCATTTTAGTTTGGTCCAAAAGAACCCATCCTGTGCCATATGCAAAACAACTTCTCAGGAATTAGAACCATCAGGGCTTGCTGAACATTTGAAAAGCCACCATGACCTTTCAAGTCAGAAATCTTTGGAGAAGTGCACCGTGATCAATTGCGGGGCATATTACCTAACCAAGAATCAGCTCCAGGAACATGTCAAAGTTCATCATGTGCATGGGGATGCTAAAGGCGGTAGCCGGAATTGCAGAGACTGTAATAAGAGGTTCAATGACCCACGACTTCTTCGGCGTCATAAACTGGAATGTCATCCCGAATCCGTGAAGGATGCCGTAATCAAATGCGCACATTCAGAATGCCCTAGAATATTTCAATCTCAACGTGATTTGGACATCCACATAAAGAAAAAGCATTCAGGAGATATTAATATAAACGGGTTGATTAAGCTAAAATGCCCCGACTGTCCCCTCTTGTTCCATGACATTAAGGAAATACTGCTTCATCGAAAGGAAAATAACTCATGTGAGGGACCATACGACCCCGCAACCAGTATCAGAGTAGAAATAGTGGAGGTCACCACAGAGGGATGTGAATTTGCTGAGAAAAAAGTATATGCAGTGGTAGACCTCCCACAGGAAATATATATTTGCGAGGCCTGTGGCCGCGAAACTTTCTCCATAGAGGACAGGGAAGAGCACAGAAAGCTCCACGGAAACTTCAAATGCAAGTTTTGTCGCGTGACATGCACATACGCTCCAGATCTCGCGATACACGAAAAACGGCTCCATAGAAAGAGACAAGGGAAAGCACATGCCAGTTGCCCTCGTTGTGACTTAAAATGGTCAGGTGGGGGACTTAAAAATTTGGGATACATTCAACACCATTTGAAGACCCACATGTCCTTGACATTCAACGACACAGAGTGTGCAATCTGCCTGACCAATTCAGCATATAACAATGGACCACTAAAGCTTATTCCCCATTTGAAACAATTTCATGACTTGAAGAATGCTGCCGAGGAAGGGCTGGATAAAATAAAACGATGCACTGTGGCCAACTGTAATGCCTACTTTTTGAATAACATACAACTTCACTATCATTTCCTCCTTCGACACAACACTGACATGAAGGCTGAAAAAAGAAAGTGGAAGTGCAAGGATTGTGACAAATGCTACTTTGAACCACAGGCCTTGCGAGACCACCGGCTGAAGTATCATGTGGATTCAGACAAGGTCATCCCCTGCGTCTTTGACAATTGCCCGATAGTGTTCGAGTCCAAACAGGACTTGGTAAATCATGTTCGTGCATTTTCGTTTGTACAACATCACCAACCCCTTGATGATCCCACCAAAATGGTTCAGTGTCCAACATGTGATGATTCCTTCAGTGGCAATGATCCGAATCTACTCCATGAGCACATGAAATCGCAACATGGTGCGGAGAAGCCCACCCATGTCTGCGAATTTTGTGGGAAGGTCTTTAAGCAAAAATGCCTGCTTGAACTGCACTACCTTTCCCATTCCGGACCTGAAAGCTGGCTATTTCAGTGCAATGTCTGCTCCAAGAAGTGCTTGAATAAATCAAAGCTGGAGGAACATATGAGGACGCATACGAAAGATAAGCCATTTGTTTGCCAAGTCTGTGGTCAGGCATATGCTCATCGACACAATTTGAGGATCCACGTCAATAACAAGCACGGAGACCAAGTACAGGATATTGCGAAGAAGGTTACCCGAATTAATTTTCCTTCGAGCAGGAAAGGGATCAAAAGAAAATTAGCTAAGGAAGCGGACCATGGAAGTTCTGCTAGTGATTCTGGAGCTGAATAATGGACAATGGAAGTAAAAAGTAGAATTGACTTTGTTACATTGATTTGATTAATGACTGACTGTTGATTTTGCTGACTAAAAAAAGGTTTGGGTTGTTATTATTGGAAATGTATATTATTATGGCCTTTTGTGATCTGGAGAATTTCTTTATTTCAATTTTATTACTGAAATTGTCGGTTAATTTTTATTTATAAATAAATAACATTTTATGCATTACATATTTTCAAACATTTTATCCCTTGCTACGTTTGTTATATTATGTTTCTGATAAAAATTAAACATCAAAATAAAAAACAAATCACAATCCAATAAAATTATAAAATGGCAAATCGTTCATCATCATCAAAGCATCAAAGCATATATACATATTATCTCGCCTCCAAACTATTACTATTGCTATTCCTAAAATGATCTAATCGTAAGTAGAAAGCCAAGCTATTCTACCTTACCATTCAAAAAGCTCATTGACCCTCTTTTTCTCCCAGCCTGTTGTTCTTCTGGTTTTGCTACTGTCGTCGAAGTTGTAAAAGTTGCAACATGCCCATTGTCATGATCTTGGGAGGAGAGGAAATTTGGCCGGGACAACCAGTCCACTCTACTACAGCTTTGCAAAGCTTTGCATAGCTGTGCAGAGAAGAGAAAACAGCACAACAAACAATGTTTTTCCTTCCCTGAGAAACCAAAAAATAAAAATAAAATAACCAGATTGATAATTGGGATTGGAAAGAGTCAACAAAATAGTAAAGTTGGAACAACTTAAATGCCGTTGCACTTTACATGATCATAAAGATGAGGAGTTTAAGTTGCTGCCCTATTTGCTACAGGGGATTCGAAGGATGTAAAAGTAGTTACGGAGAGACTTCGAAGCCACTGAAAAATGGGAGTGTGGAGGAAGGGGAGCTGGATAAGAGATTCTTTCGGTTATTACAACGCTACCTGAATGGAGGTAAGAGGGAGGTGACGGTGGGGGATAATGAGTTGCGGTTATTTCCCCTGGAGGATTTATCCAATATGGGAATTTTTGGTTGTGCAGAGTGTAGCAATCTGATGGAGGAATTTTGTGACCTTTACCATCTACTCAAGACCATCGAGTTAAAGATTAATTGGAGGGTCCAGACACTAAAGAGTGTCATGAAGGCAGGACAGAGAGTCCCTGCAAGGGTGAATTGTTTTCGGGAGTTGATGGGAAAGGTGAATGTCTTGGAAAGATTGAGTTGTTGGGGGAAGGGGGTCGAGCTGATTAAGACGGTGACCAAGTCCAGGAAAGCGCTAATTGACAAGAGTAATTTGATTCATAATTAAAATATTTGTTTTGGTTCTTGGTCCTCCGGTAATAGTAGCTGTAGCTGTGAGTGGAACCTTAATCTGGGACATTATTTTTTATTTGTGCAGGCTCCCTTAAGCTTCGGAACACATTTCCAAAACTTTCGATGGAGAAGTGGAAGATTCCAAAAGGGATATCTTTAACTGAAGTCGGTCAACACCCTGCAGCATGTTGTAGTGCAGATGCCACCATTGTGACCGATAGGGCTGAGGGACGACCAAGTAATGTCGATGGGGATTCTCTCGCCAAAACGGTGACCTCAACAGTTAAGGATCAATCATGTCCAAGTCGAGCTATCGGAGACAATACAATTGATAAGCCACTGCGCCCAAGTAGTAAATCCCGGGTTGGAACCGAAACAGAGGTTTCCGGAGACCCCACAACGGATAAATCGTCGTCAGCTCGTTAGTAAACCCTCCACTTCTTAATTTTTGTTAAATAGTGGAAACGAATTAAGTCATAATTATAATTTGATTTGTTTCAGTTGCTAATGTCTTATGCAAGGACATTGAGAATAATATCCGCCAAGACCCGGATATTGATGAGGAAACAGGGAACATGCGGCCTTTGACGAAGCGACAGGCGCCCATCAATGACCCCAGCACGTGCAGTGATGTAAAGTTGGATGTGGGTGTGGCGACAAAGCAAGTTTGTTTCGCAATCGAGCATAATGATTCGACGAATGGTCATGAAGATAATGATGAAAATAGGGAGATGGGAGATGTGCCTGCTCATTCTAGTTATTATGGCCAGAAGATGGAATGGGTCGAAGGGTCAGCGGAAACTATTTCGGATGGAATGGACATGGATATACCTCAGTATAGTTCTGATCTCGAATCTGAGTACGAAGGACCTTTAGAACAAACACCTGCAAAAGATATGCTATTAGCTAGCGACGGGAAAACCGAAATTGCTACTACAACTCATCTGGAGAAAATGTCTCGTCTACGTTCCACTCACCTCTGCTCCCATTGCCGGAAGACGTTTTCTTCTGAGCAAAGGCTCCAACTCCATGTCCAGGAAGTTCATAAAGATGACGAAAAAGGAGATGCTCCCATGGAGTCAGATAATGAAGAGGGAGTTGTAAATGACGACGACGATCAAGACATGGGTTGGACATCCTCATCTTCCGACGATGAGTATGAAATTAGCTTGGATACCGACGCCGACAATCACCAATCACCCTTACAGGAAGTGGATCCCTTGGTAACCCCCATGAAATTAGCCGACCCCTTTAGTGACCTTTCTTCAGATCAGAAGCCGATTGTTAAATGGGAGGAAAGTTCTCCCTCTCACAAGTATAAATCAATTCCCCGCAAACGGAAAAGAAAGAATCGATCTGGACAACTGTGGATAAAAAATGCTAACGCTCTTCGCTGGAAATGTCGCACTTGCGACACCTTCTTTGTCGATGCGGCAGCTCTTTTACTTCACAGAAATGCCCCCGATAGCCCCTGTAACGGCTCAAGTGACCTTGCAACAACTCTCAGGGTGGAGGTGTTCGCCCGTTCTCAAGAGGACGAATCAAAATTTACTGTTCCATTAGCTCTCGTAGACCTCCAGCAGGAGGTGTTTGTCTGCGACCAAGCCGATTGTGGGGGCCTAGCCTTCTATTCCGGTAAAGAGTTGGACGCCCATAAAAAGCTTCATGGAGAGTTTCAGTGCAAATTTTGCAAGGTCAAGAAATCCTACGCTCCGGACCTGTCCATCCACGAAAATCTGAAGCATGCCGCAGAAAAGAGGAAGATAAAACCTTTTTGTTTATATAATTGTGCCCGTTGCAAATTCCGTTTCTCCACAAACCTCCGTGAAAGGTACATCCGCCATCATTTAAGCTCTCACCATAACTTGACCTATACTGAGCCCACCTGTGCAATATGCAAAAGCGCTGGAAAGCTACGGAAATCGGGACTGAAGGAGCATCTAAGGACACATCACGACTTGACCAACGTCCGCAATCCGGATGATATTAGCAGATGCGAGGTAAAGGATTGCAGGGCATATTTCTTGACCAAATTACAGTTAAAGGAGCATCATTGGTTGTGTCATAGCAACTTGAACAACCGGACCAACTTCCGGATCAAGTGCCCAGATTGTAATGACAAGTTCCCATGTGTGAACGACTTCCTCTTCCATCGGAAGGATTCCGAGTCCTGTCCATGTCGCTCCTCTTACGATCACACGACCAGTGTCAGGGTAGATATGATGGGGCTGGAGCCTCACCCGAATGACAAAGATGCTAATGTTGAGGGGCTCACTTTTACCCACCTCCTGGCCACCATTGACATCCCACAAGAAGTATTCCAGTGTCAGCTCTGTGACATGGTTCTATACTCCTCTGAAGACCTGGAGGCTCATCAGAAGCTACATGGCCAATTTCAGTGTACGTTTTGTCCCGTCAAGAAAGGCTACGCCCCAGAAATAGCCAGGCATGAACTGAAGCATTACAAAGGCAAGCAGGAGAGGGACAAAAGGGGTGTCCTGTCCATTCTACATTGCCCCCGTTGTGACTTCCAGCAGCCATATCAAGGGAAAAAGAACACGTACATCCACCACCACTTGGAAAAGCATTTGGCCCTGGCCTTCAATGACCCCAAATGCCCAATTTGCAAGAGCATCTCGGCAAACAAAGAGTACAAATTTCAGTTTAATCCAGTGGAGCATTTCAGCATCTCACATGACGTGAGTAAGGTCAGTGACCCGGATAAGGATTTATTTCGGTGCGGGGAGAAGAATTGCAAGGCATACTTTTTGAGAAAGGGACTCCTTCTACATCATCAAGAATTCCGACACAAGAAGGACAGGGAGAGGAAGTGGGAATGCAGTGACTGCGGGATGAAATTAGCCTCAGCACAAGGTTATCGCAAACATCGACTGAGACATCATGTAGACGCAGACAGGGCCATTCCCTGCGTGTTCGAGAGTTGCAAAAATGTATTCGCGGATAAGGAGGAGCTTGCCAACCACATTATGCTTACCAAGAGTAGATTAAGTCACAAACCGCACAACGAGGTTGATCCACTCCAGGAAATTCACTGTCCAACATGTGAAGCAGGCTTTAGCGGAAGGGAGCCGGGTCTCCTCCGAGACCACATGCGTTCGGAACACAGGAAGTCTACCCACGTGTGCGAGTTGTGTGGAAAGGTGTTCAAACAGAGAGATAATCTCGATACCCATTACCTGTCCCATTCCGGCCCGGAGAGCTGGGAATATTTGTGCAGCGTATGTTCCAAGAAGTGCCTCAACAACGCCAAGTTGCAGGAGCACATGAGGACCCACACCAAGGATAAGCACTTCATCTGCCAAGTCTGTGGACAGGCATATGCTCATCGACATAATTTGAGGATCCATGTCAATAAGAAGCATGGGGACCAGGTTCAAGATATTCCAAAGAAAATTAGTAAACCCAATCTCACGTCGAGGAAGGGGATCAAGAGGAAGAAGATTGAGAGGGAGGATGATTCTGGTGGAAATTGTGCAGAGAAGTTAGGCGCTAATGGGGAGATTCATAGAAATGAGCGAGCTAAAAGGACAAAAGCGCAAAAGTAAAGTGAAAGGAATTAGGATTGCATAGTTTACTAACTAGTCCACATTCCCATAGTTTGTCCCATATTCATATAATTTATTTAGACATAATTTATTAATTTGTCATAATATGGTGTTTTCTCATACCAAGTGCCCCGTGTGTCATGGAAAAATTTTCCAGCGAATATATCGTTCATTGGCCCCGAAGGCATCAATATTCCTACTTGATATTAATTATATACTTTACCGTAATTCGTAAAGGTTGAGTGGCGAGAGTAGCTCTGCATATATTAAATGTCAGATAATGCTTTTTACGTAAGTCAACTTCAAATTCCGTATTATGAGCAGGGCGTGTTTCAAACTAGAATTTGGAATTTTGAATTTTTTCCGAGTTATGAATGTCAACATTATAAAAATATTTACGTAAAAGAGTGGAGTGATGTAGGGGGTTTGGCTGAAAGATATTCACTTTTGTCTCGAATGACGCATGTGACTGAGTTATTTGAAAAGCAATAAATCAATAAGGTCGAGTCTGAGCCAAAGTAACAATTACAATGAATTGAATTATATTATAGATAATGGATGTGAGACCAAATAAATAAAATAGATTTATTATCTTTGAAGCATTTATTCTACAATTAATCCTTCATAATAATTATATTCATTAAATTGTTAACAACCTCACATTCATTACTAATTACATGACTTATACCATACACAGTCGTCTTTTTTACACGCTTCTTAACGCAACTAATTAAAACACATCTACATGCACAGCAAATTGACAATATGATCAATCCCAATATCCCAAAACTCCAGGTAGGTCTCATTACTCACCGTAAACAAGGGGACTGCGGTTTGGACAATCAATGTTTGGAAGGACCTAGCCACCTTGTGCATGTGGCGCTTCCTCCCAGTCATCCTCAGATAAGCGATCTTCGTGGCTTGGGAGATCTCCACCGACTCCCCCACGAAGGAGCACTCCAATTTGCAAACTACTATACATAAGCAGGTCATCCCTACAAACATGATCATGGCATTATATTCCTCATTCCGGAGGAACATGTCAAAGCCTTGGATGAGGATGAAGGAGCAAACGACGAAGCCAATGCGGAGCAGGGCAAAGTGCATGGCGAATTTGAAGTTCCCGATGATCCCATTAAGGTTGATGACCAACGTTTGGAGGGATCGATAAACCCAAATAAGCCGTACGGAATGGACCGTCCCAAGCATTTCGGTGGAGAACTTGTCATGGTTGTTGGGGATGACCTCCACCGGCATCGTTGCCTTCAGAGCTATGGAGCAATACATCAAGGTGAGGAGGCATAGGAAAATGAGGTGCTCGAAGCAAGCGGAAATGCAGAAGCCAGCGAAACCGTAGCACAATCCACACACAACTGTAAATGGCGAGGGGGTCATATCTAACTCAAATATGTCCTCGAGGACGATGTGAACAGGATCTCCAGGATGGTATATGGTAAAGAATAGAATGGCTGGGATTGCCTGAGCCATGGAGAAAGTGAAGTACATGGCGAACTCGTAGACTCTGCATGCATCGTACACTGAGCTTGGAAGGTCCGGAAGGATCCCGTCCTTGAATGCGGCTGAAAGTTGAAAACAAGTCAGTTATGACATGGCATGCCCCAGTTATCTGTTACGTGAATCAAATTCGGTTTTGGATTTTACCTGTTAGGGACTCGTCAAATGCAAATGAGGCGTTGAAGAAGTCGCAGACCTCATGCCGGTGCTCCAGGATGATGGAGACCATCAAGACCGAGACTATAACGGCCGTGGTCATTACCGCAACGAAGAACATGACCACGTTTTTGTACCCCATTTTCTCTTCCCAGACGTGAGTCTCCACGTCGGGGATGTCAGTCAGGGTGAGGTAGTGAGAGTATTGCGTGAGGATGAGAATTGGGATTGCAAGAGTACGGTGACCAGATATACGAGGCAGTAAAGTAGTACTTTTGCACTGCGCAAAGTAGTACAAAGTAGTACACATGAAAAGTTGAAAAGTAGTACAAACCAGTACACTTGTAGGGCTCAATTAAATATTTCACCACCTATATGAGCCGTGTACGGGGGAGATGGTGAGGGTGGTTCAGCAGAAGCAGATCGTGAAGATGAAGACAAAGAAGATTAGTTGAAATGA
>JAQIXQ010001082.1:0-17520 GCA_034700485.1 Pseudosinella alba
CGATAGGGTCATTTGTGCAGCAAAATTTTAGTATATTCTGACTCAGCATGATCAGGGCTTCAAAATGACATATCACTAGTATGAAAACTCTTGGGGTAATTAGCCCCGTATTTATTTATCGTAGAAGTGGACATCGACATCAAGCATGAATTCCCTGTGGTGGTGGCTACTAATCCCCTTTTGGACACGGAATTGGTAATGGTGCCGGAGGCGGTTCCAGGGCCAGCAAGTCCAGAAGCAACGGTATTAACGAAGGAGGAACTTAATCTGGATACGAATCCGAGTTCGGTCTTCTATTTAAATGGATATGACGACCAAGATGATTATGATGGCGATGGTGCTCAAGCGGAATTAGATGAAATAAATGGGATCATTAACGGCAACGGTGGAGAGGTGGACGTCCAAGAAGTGAAGCCGGTGGCAATCCCCATCCCAATCGTCATGCCGGCTGGGTTGGCGAACAGCAACGATATCATCATCAACCACACAAAACCGTTAGTTGGCCAATATGAATTTTAAATTGTAATTACTAGACTAACTAAGCCCGATTCACAGAGATCGAAAGGTAGTAAATTGTTTCAATCTAATTGTGATTTGTTTTATATTCCAGGAGACCAAAGTGGCACAAGGCAAAACCGAAACCGTGCATCTGTACAATTTGTCACACCGGATTTCCAAGCCAGCAATCATTCCAGCTCCACATGTCAGAAGTGCACGCTGGTGGGTAACCAACCACATCTTTAGCTTAAAAGTAAAATGTCGAACTAAATTAAGGGAACGGTAAACAAAAACATGTTGTCTTATATTTATCTTAAGATAAGCGACCATTTTGCTGCTCTCATTGTGAGAAGGGATTTGCAACTACAGCCGAATTGGTGCAACATGAGACGATCCATGACCCAAATAGATTTAAAGGGAAGCCCAAGTTTGCGTGTGACCTTTGTGACAAGAAATATCATTTAAGAACGAGTTTAAAGAATCATCAGAGAATCCAACATCTGGGCTATAAGAAACCTTGCAAACCTTATTGGAGCAAAGTCATAACGGAACATCATGCTTCCGGGGTGAGGAACCATCAACCACAAAAAAAGGAAATCCAGGTCTTTAAATGTCCCTACTGCGATCTTAAATTTGCCATGCGCTGCCTCGTGAAGAAGCATCTATCATGTCACTCCAGTAAACAACCTAATTTTTAATTTAATTTTTAATTTAATTTAATTTTTAATTTAATTTTGCTGTGTGATTGGGAAAATAATTTTATTTGCTTTTAGAGGAAAGGCCTTATCAATGTCCAGACTGCGAGCAGAGATGTGTGAGCAAATCAACTTTAAATGAGCATATTAAAGCCCGTCATCTGAACATGAACCCTTCCACAAATCCGCGGCCCTCTAGACCAAAATGCATGGGCCATCAACCTTGTCCTTGTACCGTTTGTGGAAAAGTATTCAAAATACCGTCACAACTTCAGAAGCATTTTCTGGTCCATAGCGGAGAAAAGCCCCACGAATGCCCTGAGTGCGGCCAACGCTTCACCCTGAAACAGGCTTTGAAAACTCATACGCGACGACGTCATGACAAACCGAAGGGTCAATTAAGTGACAACGAAGAATTCAAGTGCTTAATTTGTGGGAAATGTGGCTTTATGACGTTTAGTGATCTTCGTACTCATCGGATACGTGTGCATCGTCACATTGCACTGCCCGCAGATCCTGACAAAGAGAAGCCATATGGATGCGGAATATGTGGGAAGCCATACTATAAGAAGGGGCGGGCAATGGTCTGTGCCATATTAGGACACGATCCGACATCTTTGTTAAATACAATGTTTAAGTTTAAGTGTCCTGAGTGCCCGGAAGAAAGGTTCGGATATCATAGTACTCTTGCATTAAGGAGGCATTGGGAGAAGGAGCATGTTGATAAACAGCTCCTTGTCCGTTATCGCGCACCCTCGGGCATGTATGGAAACGACAGAAGCCGGGAGGACACTTTACCAACTGTAGCTGTAAATAAAGAATTGGCTAAGCGGATCAGGGAGAATGGACCGGAAGTCAAATATGAGTTCCCGTTATACACAGAGTTTGATCTTCTACCTATTAAGGACAAGTTTTGGAAAGACATCAACAAGGGCACTAAAACTAAAAGAAAAGCACCGAAACCGAAGCCTCCACCGAAGAATGCTACTTGCAATATATGCGAATTGACTCTTCTACGCTGTAACTTAAAAAGGCATATGAAGAAGCATATAGGCGCAAAGACTGACTTGGATGCGTCTGTTACTGCTAACAAGCGTGGCAGCAGTCGTTCTCGAACACGTAAAAGAACAGGGTGTTTATCAGTAGAACCTTTAGTTGGCAATGGCTCAAAGGGCAATGTCAATGCCCAAATGGATGTGGCTATATTGGCTGGTGCAACCGTTCGTCGAGGTCGGGGTCACCCTCTAAAAAATCATTCAAAATTGGAACTAATTCCATCAAAAGATTGCTTTCCAATTAGCAGTTGTACTGTCAATGCGAAGGACACCTCAGCAATTAGGAGTATTTTAGGGAATCGAGTAGCTTCTATTGTGTTACCCCGTATAAATGCCATTGGGGAGTAAACTTACAATAGCTTTGTCAGCTCAAACTCTGGGTTGGACTCGACCCGATGGAGCGGTAAACGGGCAAGCAAAAGTAGGAATAGAGTAGGGAAAGTAGCAAATTAGCAAAGATAAGGTTAAAGAAAGTTGATGAGGTGGAATAAGACTGAAAACACATTTACGTTACCTACTTATTTTTTTAATTGTGTAATTACATGTGGAAAATTTATACATAAAATATAATACCTGTGTAAATCCATACATATTTCATACCTCTTCTAACATGAATATTTCTTCGCAAATTCCTCGGGGGAAATGACTATAATGAAGTACGTATTAATGTTTCATCCTATCCGTTATGATAAAATTTGTATAAACATCCGTATACTTAACTAGAGAAGCTCAGAAACTTTAATAATTTATTTAAATGTCAATTTTACTTAATATGTGCATGATTTTTTCATATTATGTATAATGTAAATTAAATTAAATATCACTGAGATATCAACAAACTACATATACAAGCTTTATAATAATACTAATGTGAAACGGAAACAAAATTCAAGGAGATTTCATTTCACTTTAAATTCCTTCTTTATTTGTTACTCCGTCAATGAGTTCTTGAGCTTTCTTGTATTCCTGCAAATAATTCGAACAATAATAGAATAATAGTTCAATTAAATACTCTTTTAAAAAGCTAAAGAAATTGCATTATCAGTATCTGCAAGCCAGCAAGCCTGTGTATCTACATGTATTTTATGTCGCAAATACACCCTTCGGGTGTGAATGTCCTCCGGTTCCCGGATGAGACTTTCGATCTTCTCAAATTTATTTAATTCCATATTCTACAATGAAAAATCCAATGATATACAGTCACTCAATCATCAAAGAATTAAGTCAGACGTTTTAAGCTAAAAATCAAGGAATTTATTAACTTACCAATGTTATCTGAACATTATCCACCGTTTTGTAGATCAGCGAGCTCAAAATAGCCTTAGTAATAAAGTCCTGTGCCTGCCACCGCACGATTTCAAAGAGCGCCTTTGCCAACGCCTTCATTTCCGTACAGAGGGTTACCTGCTGCTCCGAAAAGCTTGCGGGGCCATCCGGAGTGAAGGTGGAGGCGTTGGATAGCGTACACAGCTTCCTATGATCCTGAGCCGACTGCCCAAAGGTTTTTGGGAGTACACCCGAGTCCACCACCCCAATCGTGGACATCTTCTCCCTGAACATTTCGTTAAACTCCGGGTCCGCTGTTTGGGCGGAGGAGGACTGGACTTCGAAATAAGTTGAGAGGATCTCTTTGGTCACCTTCATTTTCTCAGTGAGAAGCTCCTTGACCACCGCAGCAATGGCCGGGTTCAGTTTTGGAAATCGGCCGTTATCTGTTAGGGCTACTAATATCGTGCCAATCATGGCCTGGTATGATAGATTAGCTATCTCCATTGACAAGGGGGTAATCCTCTTAATCTCCTCTTGGACAAAGTGATTCAGAGCCACTTCTGGGATGATCATCCTCGCACCAACCGGCATGGCATTCCTGATGGCGGTAAGAGTGGCTTCTTGGTCCATTCCTTGGAATGGCTCCAGCGAATTTAATTCCGCGTGAAGCCGGTCCTGAAGGATAAAGTTAAGACTAGTTCCTCGGGTCAAGGAGGTGTGGCCGATGTCACTCCTCTGCTGACCATCCACTTGGGTCTTGTAATCCTTTGAGAACCTGTCGATGATGGAAATCAACTGGAGCCTTTTCTCGTCGTCGGAGAGCTCTTCGTTGTTCCCGAGGGATTCAAGCTCCGCCTCCGATATTTCAGTGAGGTGCCGTACCCGAATCTGCAAAATTAAGTATAAATAGTTAGTACAATCCAGATTGATTTAAGTTAATTGTAATTGGAAGTCAATTATTAGAATTTGGTTTATGCATGCATACCGCAAGACCACCGCAACATTTCGCAATATGCTTATGCAAAATCTTATTCAGTTTTCTGGCCAGGAAAGCAATCCCATTTTGATTTGCCACCGAGGGATAATGCTGCCTCAGAAAGTTCTTTTCATGCTCGAGAAGATCGGCCAAACCCTTCTCTTGGGAGGAGTTACTCTCTGGTAAACGATTGATTACCCCAACGATGCCCAGTTTTACTGGGACGACTACCCCCTTCAACACATCCGTCATTCGTTGCTTATCATCAGCTAGGTCCAGTTTGGTCACAACGACTATTGTCCGCTCCTGTTGGGGATCCACTTCCTTCGCGAAGAGAATGCTTTCGGAGGTGGCAATGTCCACGTTCCCCGGGGTAATTGCCAGGATGATGGAGTTCTCTTGGGTGATGAAGCTCTTGACCAAGTCCCTAATTTGCTGGGAAATGTCCTCGGGCTGCTCGCCAACAGGAATCTGATCGTGAACAGAAAAAGTTTTATGATATTATTCTGGATAATGGACATGATAGAAAATTTAAGCAAGCATTATCCCATTTTTAATTCCAAATTTTTTTAGTATGTACCTGGACCAATCCTGGCAGGTCCACAACAGTCAGGTTGAGCACATTCGGGGAATAAAACGTGACCTTGATGCTTTCCTTCGTTATGCCCAAGTTGGTCCCTGCAATTTCATTCGTTCGAGCAACAATGGCCCGTTCCACTTCCGTGAAGTTCGTGAACTGCTTGTTTGGAATGTGATCCAGCTCGCACCAAACATGCTCCCCTACACAATAAAAAGTACATATAATTTAATATCTCAAAATGACAAATAATTAATTCCCATTTAAATCTAGATTCAATAATTATTCCATCTTTACCTGGTGTATACACAAGTCGCAGAACAATGGGGCAACGTGTGACAATTCCGGACCCTCTTGGGAGGAAGGTGGAGCCCACTAGATTTTCCAAAACGCTGCTCTTCCCTGCACTCTATAATTGTGTAGAACATTTTAATCAAATAATTAGTTAATTTCTGATTATCAGGAAAATCTGCTGCCACCTCAAGCCCAAATGAATGGATATAGTCAATACCTGACTCCCAACGGTAACGATTTGGGGGAACTGTATTTCACTCGCGGGATCCTCGTTCCCCTTTGTTTGTTCGAGGAGGTCCATGACCATGTTGAAAGTGGGGATGAGGGATTCCATCCTCTCAATCCCTTCAGAAGAACCTCCATCTTGAAACTCCATTTTCTACCTTAAATTCTATTTATTGAAAACTTTACTGTCAAAACTAATTGTTCTGTATTCCGCCAAGTGAGCCGGCTAAAATTAGGAGTCCTTTCCTAGTTGATATTTTCGTGGGGTAATGTACGGAGCCCAGGGCCTGCGAAGTTCTGGAGTGATCCACTAAATTGGCTCCGGGGAAACTTATATATAGCTCTTATCAGGATCAAATTGTTCATTTTAAGTGTTAAAAACGGTTCAATATTCTATTCTATTCTCCAGACTCAGGCTTGACGGTAACTGATAAGAGCCAAGCCAAGCCAATGGCTTTGAATTCTGTATGCAAATAGTTAAGATAATTTTTACGCTCATTCATTCCAACATGTTTTGCACAATTACGTAAGAGTAATGTCGACATGCAATTTAGTTGATAATATGGCACATGGCACATATTACATAAAGTTATTCTCGATTACTATTTACTTATGATATATGATATGATATGGCATTTGATGTATGACACCTCTTTCCTGTCCAAGAATTGAATGAGTCATTTGTGTAAAGTGGGCGGATTTGAGTTTAATTTCTCAAGTATTTTATGATGAGCAAAACATGTAATGATATCCATTTGCTTTCCTTTTGACTATTTCATAAAAATATCCACAGAAGTAGAAAAGGCCATTTGGGCATGGACATATATATTTTTATGTCTGGACCGACATTGACAAAAGGGCGAATCACGAAAATTAATTGTAAACTTATTTTTAAACACTAACTGCTGCTGGTCGTTCCTCTTCCAAAGTTAACTGTCTGCTGATATTGGACAGGGCATTCATGAGATTAGATTGGTTTTAGAATGGAGTTTGGAGTCCAAACTTTGGACTAATGTCAGATGAATATTTATTATGATGACGCGACGTTGTTTGCTTATCATCATGAGCCATAACATAACCATATAGTCGCATCTCGCATCGCTTATCTTCAACCGTCATATCCGGTCCCTTTCTCTTTGATATCTATTTTGCATCGATTTAGGAATCCCATTCATAAATTGAATTTTGAACTTGTATTGATGAGATGATGGATGAATGCACTTAAATTATACATATCTATAACAGTTAGCAATGCTAACTTAGCATGTGAGACATGGAGAGAGGTGATTGTTAAGTTTAGTACATGTTACCCATTAAATAGTGCAGTTTATGTTCAACCTGCTTTATGATTTACAACAGGATTTTAGTGACAATTGAGTCCGTTTCGTATCCTAAATGTAAAGCACAAAAACTGCTCCATGATGACATGACTCATGTCAGTCATTCAAGTGTTTTGTTGAGAGAGAATTTGCGAAACTTTTGCACATGCTTATAAATGTTCATGCATTGCCATGTGCAAATAACTTTTAGGCTCCCCGAGCTGCATAAAATTGCTCGAACGTTCCACCCAGGGCTTATCGTGATTAATTATTATTGCCAATTTGACCATGAAATTATGATCTCATCATTGAATGTATATTATCTAACACTATCTAAATAAGGAAAATATTTATACACCAAATGACGTTTACTAGTGATAAGCGCATACAGTCCTAACTGGATGAACTTTTCCCTCTCTAGCGATTGTATTTAGTGAATTGATAAGAATTTAACTATGCATCCGTCACAAACAATCCGTTAATATCATGCTGGTTGCATATATAATACAAATTCCCATCTAACTACAATCATTTCATTGTACGAATAGTGGGCGTCCCTGAAATACGAGACCAATTATATGCACACACTTATCAAATCATTCTACCTATTATTACAATTAGAAAAATTCTGTTAAAAAAATCACAGGCTTCCCCGTTTAAAACATATATTGGCTCATACTCGTAGAATACATAAGGGCTCACCTTTACCTTGAACAATGGGCTGCGTGTGCTCGTCAAAATCTCAAGAGGAGGAACAAATCGAAGACCAGAGGTACAAAGAAATTCCAGGATTAGCCGTTGGAAACGCCCCCGATAAGCAGAATAGCCTCCAGGTTCGGAACAACAATAATAAGAGCATTACCGTACTGGATAAAAAACCAGAACATGACGGAGGTCAAACTCAGGGGGAAGTACAGAGCAGCAGTGAAAGTGACGGAGCCACGCCAGGGGTCAACGATGCTGCAGCTGGAGAAGACGCAAGTCATATAACTAGAAGGACATGTGGGAATGAGATTGATAATGAAAAGCATTTGAAGGACCTAGCCAATTCAAGAACTACAGAGCTCGAGTCAACGTCAGCAGAAGAACCTGAAGACCCCTCCATCCAATACCATCCTGAGTCGGAGTCAGACCCCCAACTTCAGATTCAAATTGTGGAGAGCCCCTCGCCCCAAGGCTCACTGGTGGAGGAGACAGCGAAGCCCTTCAAATGTACAAAAGGATGTGGGAGAGAGTTTGCCAAGAAAGGAACTTGGCAGAAACATGAGATTACCTGCCAAGGGTAATTGTATCGCGGCTATCGTATCATAAGAAAGGCATTATTGAACAAAAAATTATCTATTTTTGTACTTTGCAGTGCAATTATTAGTGCAAAATTATGAAAAATGGTTTTTAGATGGATGGATGATGATAGATGACATGCAGTGTAATGTATAAAATGTCTTGTGAAATTGTTTCTGAATGTGAATAATAGTTAATATTAAAAATCAATGCACTTTAATTTCTCTTGTAAATTAGGAGTTTTGTCTTTAATTTTGTATCAGAAACACTCAACAACAAACAAACAAAGTTTCGAATCTGTAATCTCGTAATGAACGCAAATGAGCATAAATATGACTTTAGCAAACCATGTAAATTAAATAGTCACCAAACAATAGTCTATAGGGCTACTAAAATATAAATAGCAGTACCAGTAAATATTTTATCCTCATCGCCTAATTTTAAGGAGTTCCACAATCCGATCCTTGTCCACCAAGTCCTCATCCTTCAAAGCGATTGCCAATGGGGTGAGCCCCTGATCGTTTCTGATTGTCTTATCCGCCCCCTTCCCAACCAGTAGCCGAACCCCGTCCAAAACAGAGCCCTCTCCATCATACAGCACGCAATGGAGGGGCGTGTCTCCATCCAAGTCCTTCCCATTCACATCCAACCCCAAATAAATTAAATAATGCATTGCGTTCACATTGCATCTGGCAGCAGCCCAATGGAGTAGGCTCTCCCCATTTTTGTTCCGATGCCTCCAGTCCGCTCCCAAATGGACAAGCCTGGATAGGAATGACGTGGACCGTTTCCCGAACACTGCATAAAAGATGACAGAGTCCCCCTCAATATCCACAGCGTTGAAATTGACGGCATTCACCTGGAGAAGTCGTAGGGTGGATTCCCGAACCTCCAGTTCCTTCACGGCTAGTTGGAACGGGGTGATATCATAAATCCCTTCGGCAATGTTGAACAGGTTGGCATATTTCTTTTCAATGAGGAACTCTGCCAGGTCATTAAATTGGGAGGGGGTGAGGGTGGTGTTGTTAATGAGGAGGTTGTGGAGGAAGGTGTGGTGATGGGCGTCCTTGGCATAGACATCCACCCCGTTGTTAATCAGGTATTTGATGATCCTCAGGGATGTACTGCTCAGGGAGGTCTTTTCTATGCCGAGGGTCGCTCTGTGGAGGGGAGTCTCTAGTTCGTGGTTGCGGGTACTTATCAAGATCGTACCGTTATTTTCCACGAGGAGCTTGACCACTGTCTCATTTTTCAGGTCCACAGCTCCATGAAGAGCATAATGGCCGTATTTGTCCTTAAACTCTCTGATTGTCTTTTGAATGCCCAGGTCCCTGCTGTTTTGGAGCCGGAGCTTATCCACCCCTTTGGCAGGGATGATCTTATGAACAACTGCAACTGCCTTCTTATGATTCCCCTCCAGGCCCTGATTCTCATTGTAAAGCCATAAGGAGAATCCCATCAGCAAGAAGATTATGCCAATGACAATTGCCGAACGAAATAGGCGACCTCCCGGCAACATTCCCTT
Organism: Pseudosinella alba; assembly: GCA_034700485.1. Classification (NCBI taxonomy): domain Eukaryota; kingdom Metazoa; phylum Arthropoda; class Collembola; order Entomobryomorpha; family Entomobryidae; genus Pseudosinella; species Pseudosinella alba. The sequence continues at coordinate 9,715 of JAQIXQ010001082.1, forward strand.
CCCATCATAAGGGGGAGGCGTTGCAGCATCCTCACTTTGACCTTGCTCCGCCCCAGGGTGATTTTGATGAGTGACTTGTACAGTGGGGCCACTCCGCCCGCTCATATCCGTCCTGTAAAATGGAAATTATTGCGTAATGAGTAATGAGCATATTGGAGGAAACTCTCTAATTAAAGTATGAGCTGGGGCAAATTGAGATTTAGCTTTTGAAATCAGTTCATCAGTAGAACTTGAACTTACATTGGATAAGCATAGGTATTCGTTATGACTATTTGATCCCTGGGTTGCGAATAGTTCCATCCTGTGACACAAGAAATAAATAGTTGCATGAGAAACTTATTTCTAGACTTCCAGAGTAGGTTCGAGAGTGACACCTTGAAGTAAACTTAAATTCTTCAATTAAAATTATCCGTTATTTTTCGATTTCACATAATTATGTCTAAAAAACTTACCATATTGTTGCTGTCCAGCATTTTTCTGCTGGGCCATAGTTATATCACTTTATATAGTGTAATTAGTTGGGTAATAATAAAAAACTAAATATTTATGAGTAGGCAATAAGTATCACTTTATTTTGCAACTCCACCCAAAAAAGTTAAGTGACATGAGAAAAAAATGTTATTAATTTTTTACTGCGTGGGTGCGTGGATCAGGATCGGCAACTTTCTTCTCTCAAAAACATTTTGTCATTTCCTCCCCTCAGCAGAGTGGCTATGTTTTAATAAAAATAAAATAAGCAATTAAGCAGGTAACAAATATCAAACTACAAAGGCAGGACAAAATGATGGAAATGCATGCATGATCCTTCTGATTCAAGTCAATTATGTATTATCAATATTTATCATCCTTAATTAGGCGTCTCGTGATTGTGACTATTTACTTCAACTTATAATTGTCAATTAGCCATAATCATCGCATAATTAGTTGGTGACAGAGTTCAGTTAGCCTGTTTCATTTTTTTTTTTTGGCTATTTTGTCTTCATCTAAATTAAATGACTCGGTTTACAAACATATTATGTATATAATTGAATGAAATCAAACAATTCAAGTTAAATCCTTTGATTAAATCATTAAACGCTTCAAGGAATTTATAATAGGCATAGGTAGATGCATATAGGTAAGCATTTAAGGTATAGTGTATATATTTATACTTGTAGGTAAAGTATTAAATTAAATTAAGCATTTCTATCTCACTTGCCACCATATAAAAACGCCCCAGACCAAATCAATTCCCTTCCCTTAGTCTCAGCCCACAGCTTCCCAATCAATTTATTCCATAAATTAAGTGATGATAAGAATCAGCCATTAATAAAAAGGTCGTTTGGATTGGAATGGGATGGGAATCAAGAGGGGAGAAAATGTGGAATTGGTCTGGTGGACTGGACTTTACATGCAAGTTGACTTATGGGATGCTCACCACACATTACAGTAGACACCTACCAAATTCCCATTTCCTCCTATAAATCTTTTTGTTCCTCCATAAGAAAAAAATCGCTTCCATCCAAGAATAAGAACCCCTCCGCTTTCATGAAACCATCATCATCATCATCAGCTCCAATTCCTCTTTTTTCAATATAAATAGATAATATGTTTTGTGGGCGGAAAATGAAATGAATGAATGGACGGATATGTATTTACTTATGTGTGGAGTGTTTTAATTAAAAGATAACATTTTACGATTTCCGTCCTTTATTAACCTGGAAAAAATTATTTAATTTTAAGTTTCAACCATATTCCCACTCCCACCCCAGAGCATAAGAATTCAAGTACGTTCATTAAAACTTAAAAGGGAAAAGTTTTTTTCTCCGAAATATATTATATTTGAGAATCCCCGAATCTGAACTGAACCAACCGCAGAGAGGGAGAGAGACAGAGAATAATAATATGAAAGTGAGAGGAGGACCCCCCACTGCCTCCCCCAAATCCGGGAGGATCAACAAGGATTGAACCAAAACTGTGTGAGTGTCTCTTTTAATAATATCGTCATGCCATACATTTCCTCCCCTCCTATCCTATCTCTCTCCCTTTCTATCTTTCACTTATCTCTTGGTCCCGGTGACTTTCTTAAGAATGAATGGAGGAAGAATGAAGTTGTCAGTGTCACAGGGAGTCAAGACAAGTCAGACATGGCCTCTGTGTGACTGTGACTAAAGCTATGTGAAGGAGTAATAATAATGATAATCGTTTTGATGAGAGTTGGAGGAGTTGGTTGGAGGGAAGATAGTCCTCAGGTGTGGAGGGAGTCTAAAGGTATAAAATGGTGTTAGGAGGGGGTTTAGGTTAAGATTCTAAAAAAGAATATTTGGCATGGCTGGTGAGACTTGAGACTGCAGAAAGTGATGATATGATGAGTTGGGAGTTGGGAATGAGAATAGCCTGAAAGATGCTAAAGCTGAATTGAAGCTCTGGGCTTTGTTGGGAGGATATTTGGGAGGCGAGGTCATTTAATATCAGTTTTTATGGATGATGGAAATGCTCCGGTGGAATATTGCATGGGTCTGTCCGGTTGCTGGATTGTCCGCCCATCACAAAGAATTTAGGAAAAATTAACTAGCAGGGGAAATTAAATTAGAGGCTAATATAAAATCATATTTCCAAAAATTAAGAAAGTGGAATAGGAAGAAAAACGATTGGATTCAGGAATCCAACCATGCAACCGCTACCTCTTTTCACTTCTCATCCGCCTCAGGTTGCAATGGCAGAAAAGGCCCAAAAATATCACAATTCAAATTGATGTGATGCAATGCCAAAAAAACAAGTACCAGAATTTCTTCACTTTCTTTCTCTGCTTTCTCCCTTTATTCTTCTCTACCATTTTTATTATTGTTACTCTTCTTGAGTCTTTCTCTCGTCTTCTCTTCGTCCTGACTCTCTCCCACACTTCATTATCATCTTATGAGATCATGACTCTGACTCTGGGAGTGAGAGAAAAATATATAAACGCTTTATAAAATGCCATGTATTACTATTACAGAAATCACTCTCCAAAGTTCCTCCACATCCACAAGATCACGACTCACCAGACCACATATCCTACTTCCACCTTTGGATGCTCTCTAGCCAGTTCCAATCGAGTAACGGTTGGATGGAGACGTATGTTTCCCACGCTTGAATCCACACATGCATACAACAAACTATAATATATTAAGCTTATCAAATTCAGCATGCAGAATTACATGATGATAAGCAGCAGTGACCATCATCATACAACGGCGGCAGCAGCAGCCTGGTGCTATTCCCAACAGCAAAATAGTAACAGTACTAACTTAATTGGAGGGGGACCAGGGTCCACTGGAGGTAAAAATTAATTACTGCAAAATTAATTCATGTAAGCCAAAAGGAAACTAGGTCATATGTATGTCCACCATCTCAATCTAATTAATGATTTTTTTTTCAGTCCAACAGCCCCAATTTCCCCAGCGTCACACCAAGCCATCTTTATCGTCTTCCTCCTCCTCATCATCAATTTCCACCTCCCACCTTAATTCAACTAAGCAATCATACCACCAACATCCCCACTCCCCTCCGCCACCCCCTCCAAACTTCTTCCATCAATCTTTGGCAGCTGCGGTAACGGCTGCTGCTGCTGCAGCGGCCGCTGCCGCAACACTTGCATCATCATCAACCAATCAGGCAAAAACTGATCATCATCAGTCTTCACTGTTTTCCCCACATCATCCCCATCATGGTTCCTCCAACCTCCCTCCCCCTCCACCCCAGCCTACAGGTCAAATCCAACTGTGGCAATTTCTCTTGGAGCTGTTGTCCGAACCCAGGAACAAATCCTGCATAAGTTGGTTGGTGGACGGGCTCTACGGGGAATTCAAGCTTATCGACCCGGACGAGGTGGCCAAGCGTTGGGGGAACAGGAAGGCCAAGCCCAATATGAATTATGATAAGCTGTCGAGGGCACTGAGGTAACATACTTAAAATTTAGAATTAACTTCCCTTATAATTAAAATTTTCTTGAAAAAAAATACTAAATTGTCTCACCTTGCCCCGCCCCTTCCCCAGATACTACTACGACAAGAGCATCATGACGAAGGTGCATGGGAAGCGCTACGTCTACAAATTCGACTTTAATGCCCTCCTCCTCCACCATCAGAGTCAGCAGCAGGGTGGCTCCAACCCCCTCCAATTTTCATCCCCTCATCACCAACAATTTAATCATCATCATCATCAATATTCCATTTCCACACCTGGACAGCCCAACTGGGGGAGCCCATCATCAGCATCCTCAACTGCATCAATATTCCAACGGGAGTTCCAACATCAGTCCCATTACATCAGCCATCATCATCACCCTCCCACCCAGATCATCACCCAGAATAATAATTATTTTTATGGCTGTGGTGGGAGTGGTTCTGGGGGTGGGGGCGGAGGGAGGTGTGGAGGGGGTAGTGGGAGTGGGAGTACTAGTCGGGGAAGTAATGGTGCAAATGTACAAGCTTTAATGTTATAAAAATGAATATCGAGAATGGATAAGAAAAAATTATGAAATGAATGTAATTAAGAGTTTCAGAGTGGGGAGGTAGTTAACTAAAGATTAAAAATTAACTCGTACTCTTGATTAAAATTTAAAATCTTAATATTGTTCTAAAAAAATTAAATATGATTTGCAATTTGCAATTTTCTTCCGACATGAAGTGATTCTCATTGTTTTGTTTTAGTACTTATAACATTGCACCCTGCCTCAGTCCATGACATTGCGTAACTGGGGCACTTGTGAGTGAGCAGCACCGGGATTTCAACTTACCTTTCAGAATAAACCCAGTTTGGTCGTTATTTTGGGAAATTAACTTTAATTACGCTAATTCTACTTGGGTTATACATGTAGTCATTTCATAAATGGGGTGTGTAAATGATTTGCTAAAGGAAAGTTAACATAATGAATGCAATTTGAAGTCATAACTGGAAGAGAAGCGGAGGAGATGGGGGAAGCCCAAAGGGAAGTTGTGCTCAAGCTATATTGGACGTTGGGGATTGAGTCCGGCTACCTTTACGACACACACACAGACGGACTAGATCGTTATCTAAGACCGTAAAGATAACTTGCTCCAAATACTTTTAACTATTAAGTTGACAATTTTTGGAGGGGCTTCGCTGTAAGCCCCGCAAACAATGCAAAGTTACAGTTAGATGTGGCTTATTTTTTTGCATAGAGAAATGATGATAAAATGGTCTTAAAATGTCTCCTGCTTTTTCTAATTTTCACTTGTAAGTATAGGAAATTTGACAAAATTGAGGATCACAATCGACTTTCGAATCTAGGGTCATTTCGTTAATGGGGAATTTTATTTTTCTACGAATGAGAATGTTAATGATAGATTAAACTCTATATTACTGTTATCATATCACATCACTGCTATAATTGAACAATGATTTTTTAGTAAATATATTTAGGAAGATGACATCAATATCATGTGGGCTCATTAGCTCATACTTACGATTAGATAATAATATACAGGGGCTATCCGGTAATGGGTAGATGTGGAGAGTACTCTCCAGGCCGGACCACTGAGGGGCCGTACCTCGGCCTTCGAAAAATTAAGTTTTTGTTATATACTGGCAGAATTTGTTTGCATAACCCGCAGTTTTTCTAAATTTTATTGCAAATTGCCGATTACATACTTGTTTTAAGCATTTTTAGTCTATTTCCCAACCTTTTTAAAGGCATGTTTTGTTCGCTAACGGATTAGTAACGCTTAACGAACATGATATAGGAATATGTCGGTCTCTAATTCTGAACACAAAACATTTTTAGCCTATTGATAGGCCGGGAGGCTGGTACTCTCCAGGCCGGACTTTGTTCCGGATAGCCCCTGATAATATATCAATCTGCTATCATGTCGCTTGGCTGAAAAAAAAACACTTGTCATTTTCCATTTTAAATTGTCCGTATTGTCACTTCGATTTAGTTAGACATTGATAAGAAGAGCCGAGCATATTATGGCTTATGACATATATATCGCCAAATGTTAGTAAATGGAAAATGGTCAGTTCACTTAACTAAAACTAGTAACAGTAACAGTTCAACTGATGTGTCACATCAGTCACTTGTCAGAATGTCAAAAAGATAAAAGCATTGCATTGTATGTCAGTAAAATGTCATGTCATAGGTTTGCCAGATCCATGCATGCTTTGAATATTTAATGCAAGTAATCCAACACAATAATATTTAAATAAGTATTTCAATAATTTTAAAGTAAGTAGGATTAGCATCATCACATTTACGAACCTGGACCTTATCGAGCATAACAGCTAAGTCAACCATTCCTCAAACAATCAATTGTCATTCGCGTTGCCTTAATATATTAAATGAATTCTCCTATCCTGATCCTGGCAAAATTCATGATCTGGTATATTCCAATCTGACAATTAATTTGACTTTGAAGAGGGCTGGGTTTTTTCATCACACCTTTGCTTCAAATCATATTTGAGCACAGTTTCATCACAGCGGCCATTCAATTTACATATTATTTCCAGCTTGCCCCTGTCTAATTAAAATTAATTGCCGAAAATGAAGTTGGCGTTAATTTTTTTGAGCTTTTCTTTGGCTCTTGTCTCCGCATCCGTGCTCCAGAAAAATGAATTTGTACGTTCGGTTGGGTCAGGGACCTTGAAAGTGAAGCCGAATAGTGAGGAGAACGCTCTTGAAATCGAAATTCAAGCGAGGGATGGTTAGTTAGCCATTATTATATCTAAATTTATACCTTAAATGCATAAAATAATTGAAGTAATATTAAATTAGGAAAATTAACTTTCATAAAATATAGCTAGCCACAGAATTCATGGCTTTCTCGGGCTCTCCCATCCATCCGCCCTGGCCGTCTGGCAAAATGTGGAATGTCCTCCGGACTCCTCCTACGTTCTCTGTGTGGCTTGGGGGGACTTTGCCAAACTGAACATTCGGGAAAATAGCGACGCCTCTTGCCACACCTTCGAATGGAGTTCCGAATTTGCCCGTGAGATTGAAGATTGCTACGACCTGGAAGCCGGTGTCCATTGGTATGGCGGTGGGGAAATGTATGAACAGATTTGGCCCATCGAGAAGAATCCCAGATTGGAATCTGCTTATGTCCCTTCGGACTCCATGGCTGACGGAGAAAGGCAATTCGGGGGGATCTCTGAGAGATATTGGCTCCTTTCCAATGGAGCTTCCCTGGTCGTCGATCCCACCAGCCCCATTTTCTTCAGTTTGAACAGTACCCGATCCAACAGGGTCTGTTATACAGCTAGGGACCAACACCCTTACACGAAGAGAACCCCCTTGGAAATGAGCTATGAATGGTGCACAGCCCCGGATGTCAGAACCGCACATCAGAATGCCATCGGCAAGTACTTTGATAAGCCCAGCGGGATCCCAGACGAGAGAATGCTCGTCCAACCCCTCTGGTCCACTTGGGCAGAATACAAGGAAGCTGTCAATCAAACTCTCGTGTTGGACTATGCCCGGAGAGTCATGAGCGAGGGCTTCACGAGCACCTCCCACATTGAGATTGATGACCACTGGGAGACCTGTTATGGCCAGGAAGAATTCAACACAGAAAAATTCCCAAACGCCAAGGAAATGGTTGACGAGATCCACGACATGGGTATGAGGGTCACTGCTTGGGTTCACCCCTTCGTCAACTATGAGTGCCCCCTATTTAGGGAGGGACTGGAAAAGGGCTACTTTGTTAAAAATACCAGGGATAAGATGGGAATCACATCATGGTGGCAAGGAGGGTGGAAGCGTCCGACTCTACAGAACAAATCTAAATGCCCCCTTTTTTGTTATACATCTTATTTTATAATGTACTTGTA